>JAGVVM010020432.1:0-28277 GCA_019149425.1 Psidium friedrichsthalianum
CCCCCCTCTTCCTTTTCCTTTCCTTTAAAACACAACTCGCGGATACATCACATTCACAAAACAAATCACGATATAAGGAGCCCCTTTTCACCCATGCACATTCGACGGTAAGGTGGAATATATTATTCCCTCCTGAATTTTATATCCGTACTGCAGGGTCTTCAGATGACAACAGCTTTGGAACCACAACGCTTTTATTCAGAAGCAAGGTCAGATCTATTATTTTCGAAATTTATTCATGCATAAGGCCTCAAAAGTTATGTTTTCCTATTTAGTCTGATTGATTGCTTAATTGATATTTCCTCCTGATTTTATTCACTTAGATTGATTGGTTCTTGTTTCCAAAAATAACCGTCTAGGTTTTTCAAAAATTTTTGAAATAAAAAAACGTCTTCTCACTCAAACAAAACCACCTACTTCGTCTTGCAATCCTTCTACGCCTGTCTTTCGACCAGTCATCTCCAAAAGAAATCTCTCATTTCTCTCCCACATTCCTCCTTCGATTCTCATAAAAAATCCAATCTTTCTCACAATGTCTCCAAAATCGTCCTCCTCATCCAAGAAAGCTGGTACTCAGAGTGAAAAGGCAACAAGGAAATCCTCGAGAATATCTCAAGGAACGAGATCTCGGGAAAGCTCTCCAACCAAAAGGTACGATTTCGAGCGCTGTAGAGATGACTGAGGAAGTGTTTGACGAGAGAGTGGCTCTCGCTCATTCTGTAAAGCCCTGTACGATGCTTTTAAAAAACAGGGTCAAAATGATGAAATGGTAAAGAAATTGCTGAATCTTCACAAGTTTTCAAACCGAAAAGGACTTTTTGATGTTTGTGGATATGCTCTCTCTCTTCGTACTGTAACTCCCATTGCTGTCTCTAGTCCACAAAGTCAAAGAAAGGAAAGAAAAGGTTGTGGTCCCTCCCTGGTTTACCAAACCTAAAAGGACCTCATCAAAGGGAGTGACTATCCGAGAGAACCTGTTGTGGAAGTGTAGTGATGATGAGACAAAAAGCAAGATTGATGAAGATGATGACGTTATTTTTCAGAAACTTCAAAAGGAATTTGTTTCGAAGGACCAGGGAGAAGAACTTTGATAACACCCTGTTTGTATCTCAAAAGCATATCGAAAAGTTTGAGGCATTGAAGAAAGAGGTGTTATGCCCCACAGAGTGTTTGATTTGGACTACTTTGATGCTGCTGGAATTCCCATAAGAAAACACTTGACTGAGATGAAGTTGGAAAATTTTCTGTCAACAAGGACTCCAATTTTTCCTGACTTTGTTGCATATTTCTACTCAACAATTCCTTCACAGATTTTGAGTCCATCTCCTACAACATTGGAGATGAAGTATATCATCTGAATGTGCATGAGTTGGCAAAAACTGATGGGAGTAAGGAAGAGGGCTTTCAAGCCCATTGACATCAAGCCAGAGGAAGCATATGCCTTACTTATCAGAGGAGGAGCACTACAGCCGAGACTCAAAGGCACACATTGCCTACAATGACTTCCCTCTGAAGCACCTCGTCATGCATAAGATCGTCATTGAATCCTTGAGGCCAAAAAGCAAACCTCCAGAACTGATATCAGCAAGTATGAGGCCAAATTAATGTGGGCACTGGTTACAGGGTTATGATTTTTCTCTTGCACACACTGTCATCCTGCATATGTAAGAACAGTGCATAAGCAAAAAGGGCAGTGCCCTATGCAGGACTGATTCAGATGATCCTCAACCACCAAAGATTCCACCTTTTAAAGAACTAACTCAAGAGCGCAGCAAGATTATCACTGCAGGTGAGAGTATGATACTGAAAATGGTGGTTTAAACAAGTGGATGGAGAATGGTATAACAGGAACAAAGAAAAGGTTCTGGTGAGTTGAATCTGAACAGGTTGAAGGTCGGCAAAGAGAAGAAAGACCATGCCAAAGAAGGGAAAAGAAGTCGTTGTCCAGAGTGAATCTTCTTCTGAAGAATATGAAGTGCTGTCGATGTGAAGAGGATGAAGAAACAGAAGAAGGAGAAGAAATAGAAGAGAAGGAAAACAAAGGATACAGAACAGGAAGAAGAAGAGCAAGAGAAGAGACAGAGAAGAAAGAAAGAGCAGGAGCAAATGGAAGAACAGAAATCTCATCGAGGATGATGAGAGCACTCCAACTGCTTCACCCAAGAAGGTGATAAGGTGGAAGAAGAGGTCAAGGACGATGACCAAAGCAAGATGGACCAAGAGCATGCTGATGAGCAGGAGCGGTTCCTATAGATCAGGGCTCCTACCTGAGACTCATGATCAAGAAGGAATGTCTAAGAAAAGAACAAGCTGACCAGGTAGCATCAGAAGCAGATTCTGTTATAATGCAAGAAATAGTCAAGATAGCATCTGAAGCAGCCACTGTTCAGATAGAAGAAGCAGTGTTGATTCAAGTGCAGGCTTGTCTCCCGTTCATAAAAAGGATGATCATCTGATCGAACAACAGGACGATGAAAATGTTCTGACACCCTGAAGAAATTCAGATTGTTGTTCAGGAGGACAGATCTGTTGAAGAAGTTCAGATGAAGACCTTTGTTTCATCAGACAAGGCCAAAGAAACTTCAGACGAAACCCCTTCTCAAATTCAGGGGGAGGTTAGTCTTGAGAAGGTCTTTGCCCTGATCAAAGAAACAACCCAGCAGAAGCTCAGAATCAGCCATCTTCTGCAAGTACACTCCATCCAGCTACAAACTTAGATGCCATTTTGAAGGAGCTGCTGGAAACAAAATCTTTTCACGAGAAGATTCAGAAGGAAATTGATCTCTTCAAGGCTGAGATGATTCAGAGGATTGATCTGTTGGAACAGAAGGTGAGAAGAGGATGAACAAATTTGAAGCAATGCTTGACAAGTACTGTCGCCTTTTCTGTGCTGAAATAGCAGGTCTCTCTTCTTACACTTTGGTCCGAGATGAAAGAAGCAGTAAAATTGCACCACCAGTCGACCCTGTCAAGGATTATGAGGTTCTCGTTGGTCCATGGAAAAAACCTGCAGAATCCTCCAAGAAGACAGACAAAAAGCAGACTGATATTTCATCTTCTTCCCCCCAAAAACCATCCAAGTCTGTTTAAAACTTTGTTTTTAAAACTGATCGTTTCTGTGTTATGGTTTGAATATGTATGAAACTCGCTTATTATCCTTATTATTCTCTTCTGCTTGCATAGTTATCTTTTTGTTGATGACAAAAAGGGGGAGAAGTTTATTTGCAGGGTGAACAACACATGGTATGGTGAACATAAGGACTTTTGTATTTGCATATTGTGCAGATGGACAAAGAACATTTGTTTCACGCGCAAAGACATACGCAAACCAAGCAAACCGATTCATTTCGTCTTTTATCAAAAGAACCATACTGTCTCTCACATTATCTTTCGTTACAACATTTTTTAATAATGCTTATATTGAGGAAGTTTTGTCACTATAAAAAAGGGGGAGATTGTTAAAGAAGTTTGTCTCTCTGAATGTTTTGACTCTGACAAAACTTTCCTTTTCTATTCAAGAATTAAGTTAACACATTGAAATTGCTTTTGCAGAGATGAGTTTGAGAAAAGAAGCTCATATAGATCCAGATCTGATGTTCAGACTCAAGAGAGAGATGTCATGTGCCTACTTCTAAGTCTGTAGAAGTAAAGTGTTCAGATAAAGAGGAATTGTCTCTGAAGGATGAGCGTTGTCTCTGAAGCCTTCAGATGAAGAAGAGTTCCATTTAAAGACTTCAAGGAAGCTGCATCTGAATACCTATGGCTAGAAGATTTATGTGACTCATCAGTAAGGATCCTCCAGAAGCAAAAGGCGTTACTTAATTCTGAAGTGAATCAGAGGAACTTCAGTTGTAAACTGACTCTGAAGTATGTTCAGACACAATTTCAGACTCAGTCTTATAAGAGACTCTGAAGACCCACGTATGGCAGGTTTCCGAGACGGCTAGGATATTCTATGGAAGTTTGTATGATTTGATTGACTGGATTCTTATCTCATCAAATCAGGAGAATATCTACAGTTGGATGATACCTTCCATATACAAAGAATATTGAAGATTGGATTGACTCTACTTATGGAAAGCTGAAGTCTCAGTTGTATGGGCGACTGACTCTGAAGCGTTCAGACTCTGTTACAACGGCTAGAAGATCTTCTCTGATACAGTCTCCGTTAATCAAGGTTGATGACGATCAATCAATGATTGAAGAGCGATCCTTGGGACACATTGACCAACGGCTAGTTCAAGGTTAGAGGAGTATAAAAGAGGATCAACGAAGACGATTGGGCAGTGTGACGAACTAAAAATTCCAAAGCTTTGAGCGATTCAAACTTGCGATTATTCTTTTGTACACGAGAGACACCACTTACATGTGTTGAGAGGCTATTGTTTATTCGTGTGAGAAGCATACAGATTCTTGTAATCCTCAATTATATATAGTGGAAATCAGCCTATCGGCTGTCAGCGTGGGAGAGTGGACGTAGGCTTGATATAAGCCGAACCACTATAACTGTTGTGTGCAAGTTTCTCTATCTCATAACTCTGATCCTTGGTTTTGCACGTCAGCCTTAGCATTCAGAATCTGCTGTCAGAAGTTGCATATTTGCATTCAGATTCATAATTGCTCACAATTAGAATCTCTAATTTCACTTGTTCAGATTTTGATTCTGCATACATTTTGATTTGATTATTAATTCCGCATCATATCATTAAAATCTCTTTAAATCACATATTCACCCCCCTCTAGGTGATATTGCTAGATCCAACAATCGCCACTAACTTGACATATGCTTCTATATGGTTAGAACAAAATAAAAAAAATGTGGATGAAGTTCATCAGGATGACGGTTATTTTTTGACTTCGAGTGCTGTGCTCTTTTAAAGTTACAGAGGAGAATTACTGAGGCAATCAGCTCAAGCTGAAAAATTATAATTAGCCTCTTTATTGTGGAATGCATGTCACAATTAGTATAGACATTATATCTCTCTTTGTAGCCTGTTGATACTCCAGGATGTTATCCATATACTTAGATGTTTATTCAACTAACGAGAAAAACAGGGAATAAATGGAAGAAAGGGATGATTGGCCTAGTTGTGGGTATCGTGGGACTCCTATTAGCTGTTCTTGCCGGATCTTGCGCCGTCTACTTCAACCGGAAAAAGGCAAAACAAGGTATACATGAGAAAATGGATGTTTTAATTCATATTTGTACAAGAGCTAATCCAAACTCCGTTACCTTCAGACCTGGAAAGAAGCCCGCATGCTTTGCTCCATGATTTAATAAATCCAGTCAGAGTGGAAATTACCGAAGATGGCAACCTGGTTAGCTCTGAAGAACTTCCTTTCGTGGATCTAGCCACACTAAAGGCCGCTACAGATGACTTCTCAAGTTCAAAAAAGCTCGGGCAAGGGGGGTTCGGTACTGTCTACAAAGTAATTTATCTGTTGCTGTCAGCTTGCGATTGTTTGCTGTTGAAGTCCAGCAAGTGGTGGGCGTAACCAAATTTGGTTTCAGGGTGTGCTTTGTGATGGCAAAGAAGTAGCAGTTAAAAGGTTGTCCAGAAAGTCTTGGCAAGGTCTCGAGGAGTTCAAGAACGAGGTCATCTTGATTGCAAAGCTCCAGCACAGAAATCTAGTGAGGCTTCTAGGATGCGGCATAGAGGGAGACGAGAAGCTGCTTGTATACGAGTTCATGCCTAACAAAAGCCTCGAAATCTACATCTTCGGGTTCATTTTCTCGCGTCCTCCAATTTTTAGAAAGAGCTCATTTACTTAGAATTTTGCGCATGTTGTAAATTTTCCTCAATCACCAATGTTTTTGCTTGATGCCCTTATCTCCAGATTCGGACAACGTGCTCAGCTCGATTGGTGCACATACATTTCCATTATCGATGGAATTGCTAGGGGACTAGTCTACCTGCACGAGGACTCGAGACTTAGGATTATTCACAGGGATCTGAAGCCTAGCAATGTTCTGCTGGATCATGAAATGGTTGCCAAGATATCGGATTTTGGGATGGCCAGAATCTTTTGCGAAAACCAAAGTTCAGCTAACACAAGAAGAGTTGTAGGAACATAGTGAGTATGCTTTTTCTGATTTTGTTCAGCTGAAAAATCTAGGAATTTCTTGTTCTTGCCAAGGAAAGCACTCTAGAAAAGACTAATTTTGACATTGATACTTGTGACAGCGGTTATATGGCCCCGGAGTATGCAATGGGGGGACTATTCTCTGTGAAATCCGATGTGTTCAGCTTTGGTGTCATTTTGCTCGAGATCATCAGCGGAAAACGAAATAGCGGATTTTATCTTACAGAACATGCTCAGACACTTATTGCATATGTATGCTCTACGGTTCGCCGGAATCAAAATCTTTCCTTTTTAATCAAGTTTGAGCTGAAAATACTAGGTGTCTGCCAGTCATTCATTTTGCACCAAAATCAATTTAATCTTGCAGGCATGGAAACTATGGACTGAAGGAAGACAGTTGGAAACTCTTGGATCCTTCTCTAGCAGAATCAGGCTCAAGAGCTGAAATATTCAGGTGCATTCACATCGGCCTCTTGTGTGTCCAGGAAGATCCTGGAGATAGACCGACAATGTCGGAAGTAGTGACGCTTTTGGTAGGTCAAACAGGAACTCTTCCGGAACCGAAAAAGCCAGCCTTTTCAGTCGGTAGAGTCGTTCAAGAACTCAACCAATCATCGGCAACTAATCTTTCTGTCAATCAGATGACTGTTTCCAGCATCTCGCCTCAGGCGCATGTATTAGCTGATTAAGGTTTCATTCTCCCACGGTTGTTAAATTCTGCGCTGTAAAGGAAATTCTCATGTTTTCGAAGAATTACACTGCTCATGAAAATCACTGTATGAACAATCAGATTATTGCCCGCGGAGGACATTGATTTGGTATGCGAAATCACAACCAGGAGACTCTCGGCTTGGCGTCAAGAGGCTATGCCAAACCGGAATCGAAAACAGGATGTCTCACTTGTCAAATCGCTGGTCCGGGTTGACAAATCGGAATCACATCACAATCACCAATTTGCTCAACTAGTTCCTTCCTTGGATTGACCGTCTATTTAGATATGCTACTTGACTATGAATTCCTAAAACAATTATTTATTTGTACCCTCTACTTTTGTTTTCTTCTGAGTCTTCCCATGTGCCAATTTTCTAATCCCAATTAACAACGAGATCATGCAATGAAGGGTCACACATGAGAACCAAGTCTAGCATTAATCCCATGCAAACTGTTTTGGAGCCCATCTCCCCAATTCCTGTGGTTGCTACTTTTTCTAAGGTGAGCAAGACGGAGCAACTGAACCCGGAATCGCCCGGACCGAACCGAACTAACCAGTTCCCGAGGGCATCGATCTGGTTCTCGATTCCATCAAATTGGATCCTATAATTTTGGTCCCGTTCCCTCGGGACTAGACCCCCGGATTGGACTAATTATTATTTATTTATTTATTTCTCATTATATAAATATAAACCTAATAATCTACCGGTTATTTTTTTCTTAAATGCAAACCTAATTTTAATTATATAATAAAATTAAAGTTTTTTTTGCTCGCCCCTTTTAATAATCCTTTGGTCTATTGGATCGCTCGGAATCCGAACTAGTCGGGTGCCGTTTTCTGGTTTTTGAGTGGGACCGGACCAGACCGGAACTAGGTACCAATTACCCTACTTTTGACACATACAGACATGGAAACCACGTGACTTAGGAAAAAGGGGAATTTCCTAATTTTAGTTACACCCGTTTCATACTAATCCCACTCATTAAGTCGACCAACTGGAAAGTCTTGGTCTTCTACCGGCCTTCATTTTAAAAACCTGCGTTGACCGATTCCCGACGGACCGAGTCAATAACAATGGGGGCAATTGGGGTGAGCTTGAATCAATGACTCTGTAGGGAGCTGATTACACAGAACTGAAGTACCATTCAGAGATGATCACCTTGTTCCGTCCTCGGGCGGTCTCCAGAACCATCCTGCTGCTTCTTTTTCATTGTCTTCTCATGGATTTCGCAACCCAGTCCTGGCTGACATCCCCGAAATGCTCTGCCCCGACAACAGTTCATATGCCACAACAGTTGCCTATCAGGACAACCTCAATGAGCTCACTTCTTCGATGAAAAAGAATGCTTCTTTCTCCAAGTTCTTCCAGGACTCGTCCGGGAACAACCCGAATAAAGTTTTCGGTCAGTACATGTGCCTTGACTATGTCTCCAACTCAACATGCCAAAATTGCATAGCCGGGGGATCGGAAGACATCCTGAAGCTTTGTCCAAACAAAAGGGAAGCTGTCGTTTGGGAGGAATTTTGCCAGTTGCGCATATCCAGCCAAGAATTTTTCGGCCGCCTGACTGAAGAATACAAGCATCAGTTCAATCCGGAGAATATATCCGACCCTGGCAAGTTCGGGTTGGTGGTGAATCAAACTTTAAGTTCTCTTGTCTCCAGGGATTCACTATGCTACTAAGGAACAGAATTTCGAGTTGGGCTGGAACCAGACTTTATATGCTCTTGTTCAGTGCACTAAGGACTTAACAGCAGATGATTGTCATAAGTGCCTCCAAGAAGCAGTAAGTGATGTAAGAGATTGCTGCTATTTTTCAAAAGGGGCAAGAGTTCTAAGTCCGAGTTGCTACTTGCGATACGAGTTATATCCATTCTATACAAAAACAGAGCCAGTGAAAAAGTCTGGTAATTATTTTTACCTATTATTGTTCTTCAAGTCAAAATTCTGCAGTTGTTACTATCGGAAATTATTGAATCTGTGAAGAGGCTGCAACTATTTCTTGTCAAAAGCAGGGAAACAGTCGCTGATCAAAGTTCTCACAGTTTGTTGCTCTGCTTGGTGGCATCAGTTTGTGCTCCTGGATTTTTTTCATCATCATCAAAAGTAACAATCTTTATCCTAATGCTGATTTTTGTGCCCTCCCCAAATTCCAAATATTTGAGACTCATCATGTTTGATTCCAGGGAAGAAAGGCCTCACGGATAGACAAGGTCGATTTCAGCTCACTGGTGATTCTGCTCACTGTATTCTTCCATTCCGATACACCCGGGAAATACTCTGACTGAAATTCAAGATCATCCGTATTTTGACATGAGATGCATACTTGCGGCCACCGACAACTTCTCAGATACACTAAAACTAGGACAAGGTGGATTCGGTCCAGTTTACAAGGTGGCAATAGTTGGATCATAGACAATGTTGGTTGCTGAATTTTAAATAGATACTCTTGCTTTTCTGGATTTTGTTAAGTAGTTTCACGTTTTCGATTGACAGGGTGTTTTATGGGATGGGAGAGAAGTCGCGTGAAGAGGCTAGAGAGCTGGTCAGAGAAGGGTTCCGAAGAATTCAGAAACGAAGTCCTACTCATAATGAAACTTCAACATAAGAATCTTGTCAGGCTTCTGGGATTTTGCGCAGAACGAGAGGAGAAGTTGCTTGTCTACGAGTATATGCCAAATAGAAGTCTTGATGTCATTCTCTTCGGTATATACCAGTCCTGCTGTGTCTCTTGCATAACATTCGAAATATCATATTCTTCCAACATTTGGTAACTTCTTTTATTGGTGTAGACGCACAGAGAAGGATCGAGCTGAGTTGGAGCAGACGTCTGAACATTATCATCGGCATTGCTCGGGGCATGCTCTATCTTCATGAGGATTCTCGTCAAAGAATCATCTTCAGAGACCTCAAAGCAAGCAATGTGCTGTTGGATCGCTTCATGAACCCAAAAATCTCGGACTTTGGACTGGCAAGGATCTTTGCAGGAACAGAAAATGAAGCAAATACTGCTACATTAGTTGGAACCTAGTAAGTAAATTTCCAAGGCATTTCAGTTTCCTTCACAGGACTCATATGATGTTCAAGATTTCTTTCAAGTGATATAAAACTCGGCACATTTAGTTCAGACTCTATGTTGCTTCATTTTGCCACGAGCTGACATTTTATTCTCTACCTAGTGGTTACATGGCACCGGAGTATGCGATGGAGGGTTATATTCCATAAATCAGATGTCTACAGCTTTGGAGTTCTCTTGCTTGAGATAATAACGGGGAGAGAAATGCGGGCTTTTGGGAGTCGAACGTGCCCCCAGTCTCCTAGCCTATGTAAGTTATGACTTGATTACACCTCTGGTTTTCATGCCATTCACCTAATTAAGAATTGATAAATTCAAGAACAATCTAAATGAGGAATGTTTTGAGAACACAACAACAGAAAATTTGGAAGATCAGAGAGTAAAATACAACAGATGCGCTTTGGCATTAGACTTGTAAATCTTTAATTTTTGCTTATGTTTGTTCTGTCGGACCTCGATCATGGCATTTTTGTCTCTTTTTGACATTGGCGAATATTACTAGCTGTGTTGTGCAACATATTCGCCCCTTACATTTTTTTCTCTGGGAATTCCTGCTTGGCGTTTATCATTACAAATGATGGGATGACATAACTTTATTGCAGGCATGGCAACTATGGAACGAAGGAAGAGCAATGGAGTTGATGGACCCATTGCTGCACAACAAGTGTTGTCCTGAAGAATTGATCAAATGTGTCCATGTTGGACTTTTATGCGTTCAAGAAGACGCGTTCGACAGGCCGACCATGTCGGCTGTCAATGTGATGCTCAAAAGGGATGCTGTAATTCTCCATCAACCTCTCAAACCTGCCTTCTCGGCCAGTGGAGTCACTCATCTGTTCAATGGAGGTGTTGACAACAATGATTGTTCCGTTAATGGCTTAACGGTTTCCTCTGTGGCGCCTCGGTGAGAAAGCTCTACCTTGGGAGATAAACACGGTTCTCCACACAAGTAAACTGCTCGCACATGGTAAAGTGTGCCCTAGTTTATTCACAAGAGAACTGATTCTCAACCATAAGCTGTCTAATTATGTTTGATGTCCATCTCGGCACAAGAGAGTATAGTGTATGTCCTAGAGAAGATCATCGCATTGCACTCTGAGTTCTCTCTGAACTATGTCCTGTCTTTGTAAAGTCTATCTACTCTCTCTGTTTGTTGAGTCAATATCGGGGCAAATACAGTACAAGTGTCATAATTTTTATACGGTGCTCACTTTAGTACCATAACTTTTTTTTTCGCCCACTTGAGTATTATAACTTTTAAATATTGACCACTTGAGTGCCATCGGCGATTTGGGTCACCGGAAAATCCTACGTGGCATTAAAATAATGTAAACCTAGCCGACGTGGCCTGCCGAAAAGCTGAATCAACAAATGAATTACCAAACGACACCGCACACTTCTCTTATTAAAGAACTATTCTCTCACTTCAACAATTTGGGGGAAAATCAAATCTGATGAACCCTAACCCTACTGAACTCTTACTTCAACAATTTCAGAGAAAAGCAAATCTGAAGAACCCTAACCTATCGAGCAGAATCTAAAGAACACTAACCCTACCGAGCCGAACCCCACAAATTCCAGATCTTCAAATTGCCTAAAATCAACTCGTGATATTCACGATGGGAAGTAGAAGCAGGGCAAGCGGCTCACAAATACACGAGCGAAGCCAAGATAAAGTTCCATGTTTTTGCTATTGTGGGCTGCAAAGTCCAACAAGAATAGTTTGGACGAGAGATAATCCTGGGAAAAGGTTCCATGGATGCGCCAAGTATAGAGAAGACTTCAATTGTGGATATTTTAGGTGTCTATTACTCTGTTATGCTAATCTATCAATTTTATTTATAACTTTAGCCATAATTTTGGATTCAGGTTTCTTTACTTGTTTTGGGGGATATCTTACACTGCTTTGCCCCGCTAATGCAACTAGCATGGAGGAAATTCTCTTGATAACTTATATTATTGTCAATTATCTTATAGGTGGGTTGACACGAAATTCTCGAACCGAGCCACGAAGGTTATCTTGGAGCTACTTCAAGAACGAGATGACATCGACATATATTGACAGATGAGTTGGACGATGGTACTCAATGGAAGCAGAGATAACGAGTCTGCAATATCTGCCGAATCACTGGAAGAAAGAATTTTCAAAGATGAAAAATCAAAGAGATATTTATCGAGTGTCTCTTGTGGTGCTATTGTTGGTGGGTTTGTTCTGGTTTATGGGCATATGTAACCCTACTAAAGAGAAGGTTTTCTAAGTCTACCATAGTTGAGAAACAATGATATGGTGTTGTCTGTTTTTATGCCAAGAATGTTGTTACTTTTTGCTATTCTATGTATGGAGAATGGAAATGTTGAATTGCTACTGGTGGAAATAGATGATGCAATTTGTGCATGATTATTTGGTGCAAATGCAATGTTTTGTATAAATGATGTGCAGCAAGAGCATAGATGATCATGCATTTTGTGGTTGGTTTTCGTTATTCAAATATGATTTTCAAGGACGAGACAAGTTCCAACAACTTTACGAATGACCGCTTGAGTGCCATAAATTAGTTAAACCGACCACTTAGGTTACTCAACTTTCATAAAGTGGCCACTTAAGTACCATATATTTTTAAAAGTTACAACTTAGGTTCCTCAATTTTGAAAAGTGATCACTTAGGTTCACTTTTTTTAAACCATTCATCGGTCTCGTTCTTCACCTTTGTAGCTTATATTCAGCTTATGTTAAGTTCACTTTTTTTCTTAAACCATTTGTGTGATGTTGTAGCAACTTCAAGCATATATATTAACCAACAGATACAACAAGCCCAAAATTGCTCTGGCTCTGGATTTATAGCAAATATAATAGCACCAATGGAACAATTGCATAATCATTGCTACTTATTATGGTAAGCATATGTTCTTACATCAACAACAATAGCCATAAGAACCTGTTCACTCACATAAAATCTAAAATATTGCTGCTGAACACACCAGCAAAAAATGCAGCAATTTACTCATAACAACATTGCTGCGAACACATAACCAATCAAAATGCAGCAATAAAACACCTATCCACATTGCTGCAGATGTATATCTAACCAAAATGCAGCAATCGACACCTAACCACATTGCTACAGAATATATGTCAACCAAAATGCAGCATTAACATCAAACAAGCTTTAAGAATAACTTGAAAATTCTAAAATCAGAAAGATGGACAGACATCACTCCACCATCAAATCCCCCATTAGTCAAGCTGAACAGGTCACTTTCTTTTTTTTCCTTCACTTGGTTGCTTCTTTTTCACTTGTGCTCGAGTAATCATTGTTGCTTAATTTTCGCTTGTGCTCGAGTAACCATTGGTTTTTATTAGTGTCTCCCCTTGGCTTCTTTTGTTGGTGCAGTCGATGCTTGACCAAGTCTTCCTTGAGATATCAGACCTCTGAACTTTCTCCAGCCTGCAATTATATAACCTTCAGTTGCCATATCACAATTAATCAAATGACATATCTTAAATACATAACACTCACTGTCACAGATCTTGGCATTGTGGCAGCAGGTTGTGTAGTCACACTTGCAGGATCATTTAACGAGATGGAACTAAAGTTGGGGCAGCAGGTAATTTGGAGCTGACTTTTTTGCTTGTGCTCGAGTAATCATTGGTGCCTCCCTTTGCCTTTGTGTCAATGCAGTCGATTTTTACTTGGTCCTCCTTGAGATATGAAGACTTTTGATTTCTCTCAGGCTGCAATCATATATAACCTTCACTTATCATATCAATCAATCAAATGACATATCTTAAATGCATAACACTCACTATTGTAGATGTTGACACTGTGGCAGCAAGTTGTGTAGTCACATTTGCAAGATCATTTGACTGAGATGGAACTAAAGTTGGGGCAGCAGATGGTTTTTGAGCTGGTCTTGTACCCTCTGTTTTGGAGGTGCCATTGGTTGCTTCTTTTTCGCTTGTCCTCGACTAACCATTGGTTGGTTTATCAATGCATCTCCTTGGTTTTTTTGTCGGTGCAGTCGATTCTTGACTTGGTCCTCCTTGAGATATGAAGACCTCTGAACTTCTCTCAGGCTGCATCATATACAACATTCACTTACCATATCAATCAATCAAATGACATATCTTAAATGCATAATACTTAAAAAAACTAACATGCAAAACCGCCATGTTTGTATTCATGTCTACAAACAACCCATAGCCAGTTTCCCTCATCCTTTTGCCAATTGTACCATGTGTACTTTGTCGTGCACAACTTTCAGAAACGTCTTCAGTTGATCTTCTTCTAACCTAAAAAAAGACATAAAGTAATGAATTTAATGCGCCAAGGATTTACATACAAAAGCAAAGACAATAATAAACACCTTACCTGATATTTCCTCCTCTGTTGTACACTACTGGATTGAGTTGGGTCTGGAGGTGGTCCTGCATGATTGCTTGTGTTGCCTTACGATCCCCTGCATGATTGGTCCCCGATTGTTGTTGTTGTTGCTGCTTCTTAGTTGGACAACCAGCCTTGTTGTGCCCTTCCTTATGACAGTTTGAGCATCGAATTATTCCACCAGCCCTGCTCATTCTGTTACCACTACTCTCAATTTCCTCCAATTTCTTTTCTTTTTAGGCCTCCCAATTTGCTTCCTCAGTGGTAAAGGCTTTGGTGGTTGATGGTTTGTTTCCTCCCAAAATTTGCTACTCCTCAGTGGCTGCATCATGAATTGGTATGAAGCAAGAAACTGATTTTTTTTATAACAGTCATCTATATAATCCTCTGCATTGAGGTTCTTCTGTTGGATGGCACAGATGGCATGTGGACATGGTATTCCAGTCAATTGCCACGATCGACAAGAACATTTTCTCCTCTCCAAGTGGACAACATACTTATCAGCATTATTCATAATCTCGAATCCGTCGTCCCCATTCCAAATCGGATGGCAAAACCTACTACCTCTCACACTCTCCTCCAATTTCTTCACAATTCTGGGGCCACATTGTTTAAGCCATTTTGCACATTCATCTCTTGTCTGTGCAGCCTAGTCATAACCATAACTCTGATGTCTTCAAGCATACTGATGATTGATTTGCACCTCGCTTCTATAATCGTGCCATTGAATGCCTCACAAAGATTGTTATCAACGATATCACACTTAAATTCTTCACTGAAGAAGGCCCTACACCAATGTTTTGCCTCAGTGCGGAACAAGTCTTCAAAGGCTTCAGCAGACAAGTCATATAAAGCTTGTTTGTGAACTCTAAAATCTCCCATATTAGTGCTCTTTGCAATCAACCAAAATTGCTTCTGTAGTTGATCACCTCTATGTTTTTTCGCCCAATTTGCGTATATATGCCGAGCACACATTCTGTGCTCAGCATATTTCATCAATTCAGCCATAGCTGGGACAAGTCCCTACAAAACAAAATCAAAAAATATAAAAAAAATAAGTGTCATTACAAAGACAATAGTTCAACGATAATGTCTTACCTTTTGTTGATCGCTCATAAAGGCCCAGCCATTTCCATCAGTTATGCCAAGGTCAGCCATTAGATTTTTCAGAAACCAGGACCAAGTGTCCTTATTCTCTGACTTCACAACAGCCCAGGCTATTGGAAACATTTGGTTGTTTCCATCTCTCCCAATTGCGGCCAATAACTCTCCTTTGCATAACCCCTTCAAAAAACAACCATCTAACCCTATCACTTTCCTACAGCCAGCTAGGAATCCCTTTCTGCATGCCTCGAAACAGATATACATTCTATGAAACTGTGTGTCATGATCATCCAATGACGTCTCCTCAATCTCTACATGAATTCTACTAGGCGGATTTTGAAGCCTGCACTCCCTAGCATAGTCCCAGATCTGTGCATATTCTTTCTTGTACATACCCATCAATTCACTCATCACCTTATACTTAGCCCTTTTGCACTGACTTCTAGACACATTCATGCCTACTTCCTCTTTGACCAGTTGTTTCAATCGAGTAGTGTTCATTTCTGGCATGGCCTTAATGGTGTTGAAGAAGTGCTTGGCTAACCACACACTGGTCACTCTTTTATTATGAAAATCAATACCACAGGTGTGCTCCTCCTGGAGTGACCGTATATGGAATGAGGCAGTTTTTCTACTCAATGCAGCATATAACATCCATGGACAACTATCTTGTGCACACTTCACTCTGATATAACTCTTCGTATTTCTAGTGAACTTAAGATTCCTCTGCTGAGTGATTGAGTACTTTATGATAGCCTCTCTCAATTGTTTTGCATTATCAAATCTCATAGATAAGCAAAATGTAGGACTTGAACTAGCTGAATCATAAGAAGGATACTTACTTGATCTTTTTCTTCTACGTGGAAGTGTAACATCTTCATTGTCATTATTGTCTGAGCTACCGCCAGCATCCTCGCCACTTTCCTCATTTTCTATATCATCACCATCATTCAACGGAGCTCCATCTTCCTGGTTCATAGAAGTGCCTTCATCCACTATTCCAAGTTGTGCTTCCTTCCTTTGCCGATATGCTCTCACTGCTTCTCTTGCTTGTGCAATCTCGTCATTATCAACATCACTTGGACAATGTGTATGCAGTATTGCTTCCTCATCTTCATCACTAGACAATGCAACTTGCCAAGAGCCCAAGTTTATTCTACTCGATTCTTCAGGCAATGTGTCTTCACCATCAGATATGCCACCAGTTCTCTCTAGTGCCTCACACAGCTCTAACACACGAGCTGTATGGAAAGCCTGAGTGTTTTCGCTCTAACATTTTCTTCTAATACAGATCCATGACCACTTGGGATTTCGACACTAGCTTCCAAGATTGTTCCCTCATCTCCATCGCCAGTATATTCAACATATACAGACACCTCTTGACCATGAAGAAAATAGTAAACAACATCCCTAACACCACTATCATCATGCATGTATCTCAATCCATCCTTAAGACTCTTACCAGGTACTAGATAATACAATTTACCTATTTTGCATCGCAGCTGGTGTACTATATCCTTCGTAAACTCTTTATATGACAACTTACTCACACTGATAAGTACAACAGCGATATTTCCACCAATATATTCAGTCTCTTTGTCCCCATTCAGAAACTTACCACCGTATAAAACTTTGATGGGCGCAGAAGTATCACCCATGTTAACACTGCACCAAAAAGAGAACAATTATTTCTATAATAAGGATCACATTGTAATGACAATTGTTAACACTACACCAAAGATAAATTGTGCGTATGGCTAAGTTACAGGCACAGAAAACATCCAGCCAGCTAAATTTACTTGCACTAAAAATAACAAGCCTATAGACATATAAAAGAGAAAACAGGAATTGTAGGAATTCTAAAGATTTTTTTCGTTCTTTTGTCATTTACTTTGATGACATGTTGACTCAATCAATTTCAAATGTCGTTACATGTAGCAAGCAAAGCAGACTGATAGCAACAGAATCATACAACTGTTTTGAGAAGTTGAACAGCTAATAGGAAAGTGGTACTTACTCCTTACTTTCTAACAACCTCAATCTATGTACCTCCATCCCACTTTCCTTAATTCTAGTATAACAAAAGTGCAATCTTGCACCTGTTTTCCAAGAACTTATATCTTTGTGGCCTACAAAATCCTCGTCCAAGTCAAAAAGTAATTTACAACAATGCAAAGGCACAGGGACCACAACAAATGGTTTTTTTTATCACAGGGACCACAACAACGTAAATTAGCATGACAACTTCAGCACTCGGTCCCCACAACCCCACCATATTCAGTAAACAATAATTTTGTTGCCAGCCAGTGGACACAAAACGACATAAAAAGAGTACAACTAAAGTAAAATAAAACTCACATTTCTACTGAGATGGGCACAAACCACTGCCACGAAACCCTGTTTTTCCAACGCAAGGACCACAAACCCTTCTTTTTCCCTCTACAAGACCTAGTTTTTCTTTCGCTTCCACGCTGTCAATGACACCAAAATGAATAAGCATGTCTGTCGTTTATTAATCAGTTCACACAAATAGAAAAATCGCTTACCTTTGCTTGTGTTGGCCACGGTTTATCACGCGATAAACACTTCCTCTACCTTCAGAGACTTGGACACGAATCAGAGGAATAGAGTGCGTGCCTTCAATTGATTTGCTTGACACACTCAGGGTTGAGGAAGATCCAACCCCTAATTTGCAATTGACGAGTGCGATTTCTGTGGGACAGAGATGGATTTGAGAGAGAGAGAGAGAGAGCATGAGAGAGCTTCGAGCCCTAATTTGGCTTCGTTTTCTCTGTCAACACGATCAAAGGCGTACACGTATGATTCAGCATCGTTTTGTCCTTAAGAAGAGCACACGGTGGACTTTTCCTTCTTTTTTAATTTCCACGTCAGAGTAAACTATTAAGTAAAAAATCCACGTATGACGTTTTGCCGGAAGTGGCACTCAAGTGGACGATTTTGCTCCGATTTGGCACTCAAGTGAGCGAAAAAAAAGTTATGGCACTCAAGTGAACGCCGTACAAAAGTTATGGCACTTGTACTGTACTTACCCCATTAATTTATGTATCCAAGTTGGTTTACTACGCCTGTTAGGGACGATGAATTTGTCTACCTAACACGAACATACCAAAAGTGGAACGGCTGGTATCTTAGTGAATCTTCTTACGACAAAACTGATTGTGTAACCCGGTTGACACAGTGTCAACGTCCCATGATATTGAAAACCGCTGTAAAACACGCACGTAGACTCAAAGATGTCGCAGTTGTCATTGTCTTTTAAGATTAAATTAAAAAATAAAGCATCTGAACGAATACATGCCTTTTTTACTCTTGCTGTTCGAAATCAGATGCCCTTATTCATGTACCTTATAATCATTATCTAAACTAACGTTGTTAGATCGACAAGTCTATCCGACATTGGTTTTTAAATCTTCTGTAACTAAAATCTCCATTTCAACCAGCAAAGATTAAAAATGGTGAAGTCTGTAGGCATTACTTTTCTCTAGTGAGAGGCTTATGCCTGAGAAGATTCATTTGCCGGATCCATTTTTCCTCTGGAATAATGTTAGAAATCTAAGAGGGCTTTAGCTAACTACTTGTTTA
This sequence comes from Psidium friedrichsthalianum, assembly GCA_019149425.1. Taxonomy (NCBI): domain Eukaryota; kingdom Viridiplantae; phylum Streptophyta; class Magnoliopsida; order Myrtales; family Myrtaceae; genus Psidium; species Psidium friedrichsthalianum. The sequence goes on from JAGVVM010020432.1 coordinate 18,963, forward strand.
AACATGGGCCACGCTATTTCCACTCTAATTTTGGCTTTGACACTCCCTCTTACGATATCTTTTCCATATTACCCTCGCTGTTCCAATTTTTGTTTAATTTCTTCCTTTTTTTTTTTCCTTGCGGTTCCCAATCTTCTCTTTGTTCTCTCCTTCCAGCTTATGGCGATGCCGACCTAAAAGAACCACGCCCCATGGAAGCTCATATGCCAGCTTCACAACATTACATTCTTTCATTCAAAAGGAGCCAATTATTCTATATTTAATCTTCCGTTGAGATGATACTTTCTAACTCTATGCCTAGATATGCACCTGCAAAAAGCAATTTTCTCAAAGAAGAGACTAGTGCAAGTCCCACAAACGGTTGGGCATCGTTAGGGGATCTGAGGCAACGCCATAGATTTTCCTACAGTGAGATTGCGGAGTCTGTAATGCTGATGAATCAGGACGCACGATTGTTAGCGAGAACCTAGACCTCTGTAGGAGCCCGACAAGGAACTTGTGCTTGATCCCTTCTTCCCCTCATTCTCGCAAAGACGATCGATTGGGCCCTCGAGACAATGAACGGACAGTCAGCAAGTCCAAGAGCAAAATGGTGCTTCAGTGACCATCACAAAAGAGGGGTTGTAAGGAAAGAAAAACAAATGAATGATGAAGATTGAAAGCAGAGGCATTTTCTATATAGCTTTCACCTCAAAGGCAAAGCCATTGTCCCCGATCTGAAAGGGGAAAAAAAAAAAAACAAATGAAACACCGAAACTTGCATTATCAGAGGCATTTTATCAAATAGTTGAGGACAAACATTTTCTAGCGACCACATCTTGGATTTTCCTTTGATGCTCTATGTCACATTATCTGGATTGAAAGGAACCGCATCCTTTTTCGGTACAAGAGTTTTATCCTACTAGCTATTAAGGCCCACCTCGTCAACGTAGTCAGAGATAAAGGGCTGACCTTCAAACACGTCGACGATACGCCTAGAAATCGATGGATACAAGCCAGTTGGGGTATTGACACATCAATCTTTGATTGATCTTCGACTACTCTTTTCTACTCGTTTTTTTGGCCATCTGTTTGGCCCTTTTGATGCTTGTGTATATCTGGCCGATTGTCTGGCTTTTTCTTGCTTTATATTCTCTCTCCCCACGCTGGCTGCCCTTGTACTCTTTGTGACATACTGTGGTATGCAGCTAGGGTTTTGTTTTGTAACTTGCGCTTTTCTGATCAATATACTTTTTAACTTACCAAAAAAAAAAAAAAATCTAGCGACCTCTTGGAAATCAATAAAAAGAGGCATTTGGGTCTCCTCCACTTTGCAAAAAGAGAGACAAGAAATGATTGCGAGTTGAGTCATCCATGACTTCTCTTCCTGCAAACGAAAGCTACACATGAACCTATCCAAGTAGTTCACCGAGAGCAGGGTCGAGAGAACAAAGAATGCATAGTGCGCGTGGACTCTCATTACCCGCTTCGAAGCCTAGCAGCGAGCATTGGCTAAAAGGGTCATTTTCCAGATATGAATGCATATGGTTTGGCTCTTCTTCAGAGAAGAGAGAGGCTAGCTTTGTATCTTCCCAAAGGAGGGACAACAAGGAAAGAAAAGCATAGATGAAGATTGGAAACAGAGTAAGAAGGGGAGGAACGTGGTCCAATTGGCAGTCACCACGAGCTGAAAGGAGAAAGTATAAGTGCAGAAGAGAAGAGAAGGAAGGATGCGAGACCCGCAAGGAAAGAAAAGGAACCAATCAAACAAAGAGGGACAACAGGGGTAATATGGGAAAGATACTATAATAGGGAGTGTCAAAGCCGAAGTTGGAGTGGAAATAGCGTGGCCCTTAAACATACGTCATGATAACTGTCTTGATGGAAGAAGTTATATGAAAGGGTGCGAATGGGATTATAAATAGGTCTAAGCCAAACCCCTTCATCAGTGAACACACCCTCGATGTTGAGAGGACAATTAGTTAAAAATACCCATTCACGATTGTTTAAGGCTCCGTGAATCTGATTTTTCTATCTAACTTCATCAATGACTGGAGGTCAGTACAGAAATTTTTCACGTTTCTGAATTGACTCTATTTATACATGGATTTTGTTCATCCACAAATAAATCGGGATATTCAATCCTTGGTTTCCAACATGGCAAGGTTCCGGAGAGCGAAGAGGATGACCCTTAGCCAGGTAGTGCCGGATTCAGGCTAGTGACGAGGAGGATGTCAGAGGGGTGAGCTTGAAAGTGGTTTTGGCAAGCTAGGACACCGTTCAAGAGCCAAGCGGGGAGCCAGAAGCCCTAGTATAGGCAGAGAGAGGTGGCGATCCAGCCTTCTTCAGAAGGGAGAGAGGCTGGCAAGTCTTCGCATGCTTGTGACATGTTGTCGTCTTGCAAATACTTTGCATGGGAAGGACGAGCTTGATTAAGGCGCGTAAAATGTAAAAGGAAGAGCTTCATTCTACCAAAAGATTAACCTTCCCAGATAAATGTTGTATTGGCTAGTGGCTACTATGTGGAGACTTCCTATCTCTATATCTTTGAATTATCAGCTCAATTTGTAATGGTGGAATACCCCTAACTTGTTGTACTTTATTTGCTTTATAATATTTAAAAATTTTACACAAAATAAAAATAGAGGCTTCTCGCAAGAGAAAGACCATTGCGGGGATAGGGTCTGAAAAAAAAAAAAACTTCAATGAAGATGGTATTGGGTGTCTCTATATTTTACATATTAAATGTTATCTACATGTTTCTATAAACAACTTTGCATTCAAAACTTTTAATACTCCTAGCACTCTTAATGCTATCGTATAACCAACTTGGTATGCTAGATTTAACATTGTCAAGGTATAATTTATTTTGGGATAAGTATACTTGAAATACTAAAACTTTTCATAAAAATTATAATTGAGTCTTAAAACTTTCAAAAGGTGCAATGAAGTCCCAAAACTTGTAAATCTGTCACAAATGTATCAGTTTTGGATTTTTTACAATTAAAAAAATGATTTTGAGTAAATTTGTCACATGCTGTACCAATTTGGGATTTTTAGTGGTAGTAACCCTAAAAAGTAAACTACATGCAATGAATGGGATGCACTTATTAATCTACATGACGTGTTAAATCATGTGACCCTAAAACATGCGATTACTACATGACATGTAATAAATGACATGGATATTATAAAATTAACAAAATTATATATGAGACATGAATGCAGTATCTTTATGATTTTCCTTTTGAGTTATTATAAGAAACTGTCTAATTTACATGATGACCTAATTTAATAGGGAAATAATTTTATTAAATTTTAATTGAAATTCGGTAATTTCCTAATTACTACATGATTCCTAAATATATGGAGTTCTAAAGTAGGAAAGTAGATGAATGCAATTTATCTTAAATCCAATGCAATTTTTTTCATAATTTTTGTAATAGAAATATTATCTAACTTAATGATATGTAATACATAACCGTACATGATTCGCGATATATTAAACATTAACCCCGACCAAAATAAGAATCAAATTAATTTTAGCCAATACAGGGTACAATATGGCGGGGGTGGTTGTGGATCTTTTCAACCAAACCTCTCAGCTTTAATATCTTTTCAGGTCGAACTCAGCTTTGATGAATATGCATTGCATCGGCTATATTATAATTTAATATAATATTGTTTCCCGAAGTGCTAGGGACGTAAATTAGGACATGTAAATTTAACAGGCCTGCGCATCACGCGGGTACATAACCAAGTGCTTGTTAGGTAAGGACTCATACTGAACATTTATGGGAAACCTAACCAAAGAAGAAACGGCAAAAGAAGATACCTAATTTGTTTAAATAACCGATCATGGTTCATCATATGATTAGGTCAATGTAATTTGGTAGAAAAATTCTTACTACGCACGTCTAGCATTACTTAGCTATACTACTATACAAAGAAAAATCCAGGAGAAGGATCCCCACGATGTTCCCATTTTCACCTTGATTAATTAGATTCTACCAACAATTTAAAGAAAAATTGAAGGAAAAAATTTTGATAGCATAATGAGGATCCACTTCAACTCTTATCACAACTAATTAGATTGCATGATTTGCAAAATTCACCTTTCTTTTCCTTGTAAGATATACTTGAACAAGTTTTTTTTTATTTTTTTTTATTGAAGGGGTTGCAACATGTGAGAATTCCAAGATATAGTACATGATATAGTCATGTAATCTAGCTAAATGCTCGACTTTGGGGAGTTAGGATGTGCATTTTGACATTTCTATCATTTTATCTAGTGGAGTTCATTACTATAATATAAATCTGCGTCATGTCAGCTAAAAAGAATTAAGGACCATACTCTTCTCACCAGAAAAAGGAAGGGCGGTACATTCATAGAAGCACAAGTACTTTCTTATAATTTTAACATGCGATGCACATATCTGAACCTCATCGCCGTGACACCTCCCTGAGGCCAACCGTACATTGGCCGTGGAGATTATTATTGCCATCATCATAAACTCAAGTCTAGGTCAAAGCTTCAACCCTGAACCGTGCATCTTCTCTTGCATGACACGGTCAACTCTCTCCCCATCTCGACACTCATGTAGTTCTCCCAATCCCCGACCTCGCCTTTCCTGAAGTACGACTTGGTCTCTTGTCCGGTCGATAACTTCCCGCTCTTGTTCACCTCCAACATGCTTAAACTATCGAAGCTGCACATCCTCACTATGCCGTCCACGGTCCCATCTCTCAGCTCTTGTTCGCCGAACGGACACCCTAAGAAGTCGGCGAGCCTCTTGACATGAACATGCGGGTCCTCTTTCATGTCCTCGTACCTCAAAAACAGCACCCTCTCGGGCGTCTCTAAGCTGGCCTTGTAGTATCCCTGCACGTGGTCCCAGTAGGGTCCGAACGGGCTCACACCCCTGCAGAAAGCGTCGAGGCACTCTCCAAGCGGCATCCCGCTCGTCGCTTCGGGCCTCAGCTTGTTCGCGAAGTGCCAGAGCGAGACGAAGGTGTCCTTGGGGTTCCTGCACAAGTACACCAGCTTACACCCGGATTCCTGGACCGACTGCGGGAGTGATTGATATGGCAAGTGGGTAGCGAAGAGCCTCGGGGTTGCAGTGAGGTGAGGTTGGGGATCTCTTGCCCGAAGTAGAGCTTGAGCTCCAAGAATGGCACGAGGTCGTGGGGGCTTTGGTTGAGGAGAGGGTGTTGTTGCATTGAACACGAGTACTTGGCCCGGTTCGAGAGACAGAAGAGGAGGGCCTTCAACCAGGTGGTGCCGGACTTGGGGCCAGTGATGAGGAGGACATCGGTTTCTTGGGCTCGGAAGTGGTCTTGGCAAGCGAGGACGCCATTCATGAGCTTCGGGCAACCCAGAAGCCTTGGTATTGGTAGAGAGAGGGGGTGATCCAGCCTTTTTCATGAGGAAGCGAGGGAAGCAGGTCTCGGCATTTTTGGGAGATATCATCTTCTCGCAAGTACTTTGGTTTGGAAGGTTGAGAGGGTATCATGGTGGAGGAAGTGAGGGAGAAACCCTAGAGGGGAGGGTTACTAATAGGGTCTTGCTATGCTGGCTCTTAACATTAAATTGTTTTTTTTTTTTTTTATGATAGGCATAACATGGGCACAGTCATGTACGGTGTGCTGTCATGTTACTTTTGGCTCGGCGTAGGGACACCTAACCCCTAATTTTTTGAAAAATGAAATTAAAAAGTGGGCGGTCCGGCCCAAAAGAAGGGGAGGGGCAGATAATATAAAGGAAGGGGAGCGAAAAAAGATGTCAGAGGGCAGAGGAAAAGAAAGAGTAAGTTTTTGGAGGAAGGGTCGGTGGAGGGGGATATAATATAAAAGAAGGGGAACAAAAACAATAAAAAGAGAGAAAGGGAAGCAGAGGAGGAGAACGAGATGATCTCTCCCGATTGAAAAAAACTCGGGGAGCTCCGGGAGGGCGAGCTTTAGAGGACAGAAAGAGAAAATAAACACCAGAGAAAAGAAAGAAGGGGGCGAGGGACCGAGCCACCACTCGTCGGTTGCCATCGTCGTTGCCTGAGAACCCGACCTCGTGGCAGCCGGTGACGGTGGCATGCCGTCATGGAAGTAGCAGAGTGCTAGACGTCCCCTCGCGCTGTCCCTGCAATGGCGAACCGGCCCCGGTGATAACGTTAAATAGAGAGGCTTATTGCATGAGAAGATTCATATTGCTGGTTCCTTTAGTGCTCTTCAAATTATGTAAGAAATCCGGAAAGGCTTCAGCTGGCTCCTTTTTTCAAATTTAGCGGGTGTTTAATAAGTTAATCGCTGTGTGTATAAGTCTTAATCCGTCAAATTGATATTTTCAATACACAACATTCAGATACTTATAGCATCTTTTTATAACGAGATTTTCGAAATACTTCTTTGTATTCTCTCATCATCTGCAGCTCCTGTATTACTAATAAACTTGACAATGTTTCGTAATTAAGCTTTTGATTTCGGACGATAACCTATCATCACTCGTTCAATATATCTGTTTAAACTCGGTAACCCCTACTACGGCTTAGGACGTAGCATTTGTCTGCATGCATTAAGATACAAGAAACCTAAATGTAATACCCACCTAACACTGACATGCCGCATGTGGATGGTGTAGAGAGGCTAATTGCATGCCACATCTTTTACAGCTAACATTGCCATCTTGTTGACATCTAAATTTTGATTTTTCATTCATATTACACAAAAATTGAGAATTAATTTTCGCCAAAAAATATTTCCTCATGCGTCTCATTTTTATTTTTATTTTTTTTACATTACATTGCATTTCGCATTAACGGTAAGAGCAGCCTGAAGAACCAGGGCATGTGTTTGTGAATGAGAAAGGTACTCAATTCAAGACTATTGTTGGAGATCTTAATTGAAGATCTGATTGAGGATGATCCGACTAATTGAAGATCATATTTAGAGATTGTCGAGGATTGATTTTGTATTCTTGGGAAGATAATAATCATGTTTATTTCTTTCCTTTATTTTTTTCTTTCTTGCAGATACTATAAATGTACAGTGTTGCTATACAAAATTGAAATACAGAATAGTTTTCCTCGAAACTTTGTTCTTTTGCTTTATCTTTTATGGTATCAGAGCATTTTCAGATCTTGACCTAGCTTTCTGCCATTTTTTCTCCTATCTACTTTGCTTTCTCTTGTTGCTGCAGTTCACCTGCAAAACAGAGTTAGAACTACACATTAGTTTTTTACTTTACCATGAAGGACAAGCAACAACTCACCGAGGCAAACCAAAGTCATTCTGGAGTTGATGATGTTGCCCCTGAAACTCCTGAAGATACCACTGTTGAGAGCACCCATGTCACAGATGAACAATCAAATCCAGATAACTTTTTTTAGGCTCAGCCCGTTCAATATCATCAGATCAACCGGGGCAGCCCATTCTGGGCTGACCTACCCAATTGATACACGTGCCAGCCATTCAGTCCCATGGTTCTATGGGCCTTCTCAACAATTTGGGTCATCATTGCCTGAAGAAAACACAGGGACGTCCACAGCCCGGGGGAGGCCCACCAGTCAGTTATGGGGCAAACTTAACCCCAGAGCCCAATTTTTCACATGTGGGGCAAATACCCAACCCAGATATGACAACGGGTTTTGGGACGGGTCCGTACCCAGAGTCCATACCCGATTCCACCACCTGGCTACCAAGCCACCTACCCTTATCCTTTTGGGATCGGTGGCGGTAGCCGACTGGAGATCGAATACCCACTGTATACCTCGCTGACCGATGGACCTGAACTGAGACTTATCAGCCTCCAGCTGGCAGGGCCAGAACACTACTCAGCCTGGGAGAGGGATTTTCCGGCGAGCCTAAGTCACGAAGGATAAAGACAGTTTCCTTGACAGCATAGTCACGATCCCAACCGACGAGCGACAGCGTCGACATTGGCGGCGGTGCAACCAACTTGTGTGTCAGTGGATCGGCAATTGCCTTACGGCCAAAGTGGCCACCGGACTACCACTAACTGAAGACGCGAAAAACATGTGGGTAAATATATGGGAAATGTACGGAAAACTTGATCGGGCAAAACTTTATTCATTGACACAGGCTCTATTAGATCTCAGGCAAGGAAATCAGTCCGTGACAAGCATTTTCAACCGATTATCTGCACTATGGAACGAGATTGAAGCCGTTGAAGAAACCCTCGTCGGACTAGAAGAAATGCTTTGGCAATACCGAGAAATACGTGATCGAGAGAAAGCCACAAGATTTTTACTAGTGCTAAACGAGAGGATACTCACCGTTTTTCGAACCCAGCTCCTCGCGATGGATCCACCGCTGAGCCTAGGCGTTTTTTCAGTTGGCTGTTCAAGAAGAAAGCCAGCGATTGGCGACGGCGACAGGAACGCGACACAATGAAGGAATGGCCCTTTCGACCTTCTCACCTCATGGCGTCTCCATCTCTCGCGGATGGATCTGGAGGATCTGCCATGATTGCGATCTCTCGGGACCAAGGGAGAAGAAGAGTCGAGAACTTAGGGGTTCTCAATGGAGTGGCGCAGAAAGGATACCCTAATTTAGGGTTGGACGGCCAAGATTTAAAGCCATCATCCGATGGCTCAGAAAATGACCAGTAGAGGAGGAGGATCGGGTGGCCCTGGTTCGGCCACGTCAGCGCAAGGGTACGACCTAGTTTTTAGCCACGTCAGCACTTGGATTTAATGGTTTTCGTGGTGCCACATCAGCAGGGAAAAATAGCTAGTAATTTTTCTAAATCCAAAAATAAATATTGTGATTATTGCAAAAGGCCACGTCACACTGTAAAGACATGGCTGGAAATTACATGGACGTCCAAGAGATCGTGAAAGGAAAGGCAAGGAAGTATCTGCCTATCAAGTTTCCACATAAAAGGGAGATGGGATCCATAGCCCCATTACATAGGACCAATACCAAACCATCATAAGCATGCTGAATCAACTGAAGACCACCGATAAGGGTGCGAGTTTTTAGGTATTTTCTATCTCAAGATAATTCTATTTCGGTCAATGCATGGATAATCGATTCAGATGCCAATGACCACATAATATGCACTGAAAAATTGTTTTCCCATAATTGATGAACAATTCAAACCTTTGTCGATTGACTTCCAAATGCGAATAGTACTCAAGTTACCAAAAAACCGGTATCGTTCAGCTTGGCCCAAACTTCATTCTTTGAAATGTCCTTATTGTCCCTGAGTTTAAATTCAATCTTCTCTCTGTCCGAGAGTTTGTCAAGGATACTCCTGCAATGTCCTATTCAATTTCAAACAAATTGCTCATTTCAGGACAGTACGATTGGCAAACTGATGGG
>JAGVVM010020437.1:0-35649 GCA_019149425.1 Psidium friedrichsthalianum
TTCACTGATTACACTTCACATATGCATTCTGGAAGATCCGAACAAACATTTCTCGAGTTAAAGTATCAGGGGATCGATAGTCAACATTTCATCGTTTATTCATATTATGCGCACTTTTTATTAATAAGAATTTGTAAACAATGCTCACAACAAATGACAAATGGTCAAATCCTAAGCACAGACGAATCCATCTTCATCGGTGGAAGTCAAATCCAGGGCCAAAACCACACTTGTAGGGGAAGAGACCGTAACTTTCTACTCCCCCGGATTGTCTAACTGGCAGAGACTTGGAAAAGGTGGCTTCTTAAATTTCTTCTTTTTTTATGTGTTGAACGCATATAAATATCTCAATCTGTTTATCTATTTGTCTAATCGTTTCCATCTTTATAATGTGATTATTAATTATTGATTGCAGAACATCCATCGTCAACCTTTATTTGAAGAGGGGCTTCAGGGGTGGCATATTGCTTGCAGGCGACGACTATTTGAAAAATTAGACATGGTAATTGTATGTTAAAAAGGCTATATTGTTCCGATTTCCTTAATTAACCAATGAAAAGAAGTAATGTGGATTCTTCTTATTTGGTATCTGCAAACATTGCAAGGAGGTGAAATGGATTATCTAGTGATGTGTGTTAGCCGAGAGGATTAATAAAAAAATTAGTTTTATGTTATCGCCCGATTATTATTTGAGTGTACAGAAAATTTTTCGCAACCTTTGATGAGTAATAGCTTTGCACGACTCTGTTGAAATGTTCCGATGGTAATTGAAGATAGCTGAAAGCCATTATCTCTGCAGAGCTATCGTCATGGACAGTCGAGAAGGATGTTTCGTTCAGCTGTCGAGGTAGTAGAATTTATAATGGAGGCATTGATTACTAAGGAGACAACAGGGATTAGTTCTCTACAGGTAAGTTAAAAACATTAAATAACTAAAATCTGATTTAAATAAATTTTCACTTAACGTTTAGGGTCCGACTTCATTTGGGTGACAATTGAGGAGCAAGGTCCTGCTACTGCAATGAAAATGCCTTCCAGTAAGGGGCAAAAAAAAAGAAAATTCCTCCATCCAAGTCATTGAAGATCTCTATTGCAGAGAAAATCGCTGTCGGGCCTTTTTTGTAGGAGTCACACGACAACCTCAACAAAATCTGCGGTAGCAGATGGGTGGCACAAGGTTTTTTCCTTCTGAAGCAATGTTACAGCTTAACTAGAAACAAGAGCTCCTTATATCTAATTAATTATTTGATTGTCTTTGTAGAGAGGGAAACCTAGCACTGGGAACGAGGATGATGCATCTGGCGATAAAGAGACTCAGTGAAAGAATTGGACAATCAGCTCAAGCGTCCTCAGTTGAAGAGAAGAGCCGAAAATGACATCCGCGAGTTCAGATGTTCCTTCTCTTAAATCTGATTCGATTCAGTCTTTGATATTGGTGAAAGAAACTGAGTTTATGCCCATTTTATTTCATCAAACTTGTTGGGCGATGTAGTTTATTCCACCTGTTGGGCAAAAAAAGGTATAAGGCTGAATGCTTATAATTGCAATAGGTTTATGATTTTTTTGGTAATTTTTCCAACCATTGAGTGAGTTCTTGGGTGTAATTTGGGGCTGAAAAAAATACTTAGAATGTTTGATTGACTCGAATTGTAATTCCCAACTTATCCATTGATTTAAAATGGAATCTTGAGCTGCTCTTTTCGTGCACCTACGTTACATAGACCAAACCACATAAATCTGTTGTCTGATTTTTATCTTATTATGTTGATTTAATAGTCCAATCGCTATTTTCACAACTGATATAGCTTTCTAGCTTTAGAAAGTGGACCTGCATCTGCAAACTTTATCAACTCTCCCGCGAAATGGACTGAATGAAAGGACGCTCACACCTAGACAAGTTCATAAAATCAAAAATATCGGACTCATGTCCCACAATCGCGCACAGGCACTGCCTACATGGATTATGAGAATAAAACATGCCAGAACCGAGGAGAAAAACAATGGAGCTTTAGCAGGTCCTCCTGTGCTGCTGTGCTGGATCTTTGAATAATGAACGGAGTGAGATAATAGAAAATTTATAGGTTGTCGCGTTGGCAATGGAAATATAAATCATTAAAATGAAAAAAAAAAAAGGATCTAGCTTGAATGTCGAATGTTTTATTTTATTTGCATATCAATATGGATTTTGTCGATTTTGTCACAAAATCTTCAGAGAAACTATCTCATGACGCAATTACTTGCTAACTTTTACACTCGATATCTGCTGAATATCTATTAAGTTATTAAGATCCTCAAAACCAGCACGAACATTGTTGCCATACTCGAAAAGGACTAAACGCCTACTTTTTTTAAAACAATTATCTTAGAAAGAATACTTTACATTTCCATCCCAATATTCAGTTTGAAATCTCCCAAAGTGGTAGCACGTTGAATCAAGCAAAGGATGATCTGGAAGTAACCAATTCCGTTTACGTCTCTGTCCAGGCCGCCGAAGTCGACGGAAATGACATAAAATAAAATAAATGGTGGAGGTGTCGCAATTTCAAGTTTTTAACCCATACGTAAACCAGCATTTCACGCTATAAAGTGGCTATAAAATGGGCACTTCGATTTTATATCCTCCAATAAGAATTCTTCCTTTTGGTGCCTCAACTTTGGAAACTAGCCAATCAGCCATCGATTGTCTGGGTTTCTTGTTGAGCATCTTGGTTTTGTTTCTTTCCTCCATTCTTATCAAATTGCTTTGTTGACACCTAAATTTTGATTTTTCTTTTTTCATTTATATTGCACAAAAATGAGAATTTATTCTCACAAAAAATATTTCCTCATGATTTGCATATTTATTTTATTCATGCATTACATTTGGATCGATTTGGACCGGCAGATTGAGCTTAAATCAAAGAGTTCTAACCCATTGGAACTCTTCAATATTCTGAAAATTAAGAGTTTTAAGCATTAAAACTCCTAATTCAGAATTTCTAATCTAATGGCTCTATTAAATCCTACCTTAGCTAAGCTTAATCCTACGTTCCCTAATGAATCCTACTAGGGCTAGGATTGATCAACTCTATAAATACGAGCCTAAGCTTAGGGTTCAAGGGAGACATCGACATTCCTCTGAAAATTCAGAATACACGGGAACGAAGGCGAGAAAGAGAGAGTCAAAGACGAAGAATCCTTGGTTGGAGCCGTGCTTGCTCCTGCTTTGTTCCAGCCTTTTGCTCTATCCATTGTCGCCTCTATTAAGTCAGAAGAGAGAGCTGTAGATTGTCTTTGCAGGTCCACACGTTGCTGTCCCACTGCTGCTGCTGCTGTCCCTTCCTTCCTAAGGTCAATGACGTTGCCATAAAAGATCCAATGTTGAGCAATTCTGTGATAAGCAAAAAAAGAGCTATTTCAAGCTGCTGTCCAGTTCTTTTCTAACCGCTGCTGTGCGCCAAAATCACTGCTGATCGGTGGATTCATGCTCAAATTTTTTGCTACAAGTCAAGCCTTGATAAGTTGCAAATTCGCCTCCATCAAGCCTCTTAGACGTGCAAAATTCTCGTTTTCCGTAGTCCAAATACACAAGCTTGTTCGTCAAGTTTTCATTCGGCTTCAAACTAGGTAATTTTCTAATCCATAATATTCTGAATATACGTAAATGTTTGCTGAATTTCTATGGATTATGGTTACCAATGAATCTTCAAACTTAAGAGCATATCTTTGAAAGTTGTAAAAGTTGTGCATACATTGAGGATATTCAGCTATTTTGATTTGGATTTTTGTGTTGCGGATTGATTTTTGTTGAAATATTCAAATCATATCTTGAAAAGATATCATACATAATTCTTTGAATATTTGTGAATATTTTGGGTAATCTCGGGTACTCTCGCGATAATTTGAAAATCTTCTGAATATACTCAAGATACATAAAAGATTTCAAAATGTAATCGATTGGAAAATTCCTAATCCGCAACCGCATACATGGAAATAAGTCTATCTATCAGCTTTAGATAGAATTATTTTTATAGTGGGTATTTCGAATTTTTAGAGTCAATCTATCAGGCTTTAGATCGAAACCTAATTCGAAGAAAATTGCGAAATCCTCAAGTTGGTTATTTTGGTTTTTTCATATGTGAATGATTTGGATTGGATCGTTATCTTGCATATCTTTATCTGCATGCTTCAAAATCCTAAATATTCTACATGCAGATAATTTTCCTTTTAAAATAGATTTGCATATCACTCTAGGTAGACAGCATATTCAGTTCTAGAGTAAGATTTTCTAGATAATTTTCCATTTAGATAAACATTGCATTTTAAAATAGACTTCGCATGTTTAAATAGTCTATTCTGGATAGATAGGATTAGGATAGATTTCATGCATAATCTAGTTCGAAATGACCACTTTCTTGAGGTGTTTTATTTTGGTCTCCTTAATCCGAAAAAAAATCAAAAAAATTGTATCATGCATTACATGTCATTTTTACCATGTCATTTAGAAATTGCATGTTAGATTTGCATCACATATAGAATTCCATGTTTAAGTCTTTTAATTAATTCGGATACAATGTAGTCGATTTAATTAAACCATAGCATAACATTGTGCCTTAGTTTAATTTAATTGCATGTCATATAGATTAATCATGTTAGTTAATTAAAATTGATTAAATTGCATGTCATTAGGATAGTCATGTGTCTAATTTAACTCATATGCATGCTTAAGGTAGTCTTGCATTTAATTCATGTCATGGCATCTTAGGATAATTTCATGCATTGCATACGGTTTATTTTCATAAAAAAAAAAAAGAGATGAAAACAAAAGAGAAAAGATTGTCTGGTGCATGTTCTTCGCTAATTATCTTGAATGCTGATTGTTAGTTTAATTGATTGTGCTCCCGTCTGATAACCTTTGTTAGTGACTTAAGTTAAGATTTAATCAAACTTGCCTGATGAATTTTTTTCATGAAAAAAGGTACCGAAGGGCGTTAGAGTAATCTAGCCGTAATGAAGTCCCCAGGCTCATAATCTCTGGTTCGTAGGAATCAAATAGTTCTCCCACTATTTTATTTAGGTTTCTAATCAACCTACCTTAAATGATTAGTGGCGACTCCTATTGAAAATCTTCTGTATTTAAATATTGAACCTAAGTTGTGATTTGGTAGAGCTTGGGAGGAGCTTGAACTAAGTTAGTTAATTCACTTAATTAACTTGGTAATCATTAACCTAAGAATTGGAAAATCTCAAATTTTTAGGTCGCGGCAACTAAGCAGAGGCAGTTATAAATGCTATAAACAAAACTTCCTGAGAAAATAGCTAGAGAAATCTATGAAGATCAACTATCATCATGTGCCCATAAGAAAAACTGCGGCTCCAAAAAAACGGCTCGAAACACCTGACTAGAATGTTTTGTAACATACTCGATTAGAATTGCCAAGCATGCTGCCAAAAGAGTGCCCCCAATTAATCTATAAGTATCTTGCACAAAGTTGCACCTGTCATGAGGAAAACAAAATTATCTGTGAGGTGAAAACCAGTCATACGATCCGAATAAGATCCAAGTAAGTGGAAAATTCTGGATGCCAACCTGCAATGACCTCCGCATCGAGCTCACCGTAGTTAAGGTCCAAATGGCGTTTTGGCTGAACCCTTTAGACAATGGATCCATCAGGCAGAACAGCGAGACCAATGACAAAGAGGCCTCCACTTTCAAAGAATGCTCTTGGTCTTCCCCACCCACTTTCGAGATCATCCCCAAACTTCACCAGATTTTGATTGCAAAAGCTTGAGACTGATATATATAAAGGTCAAGTGGAATAGCAGGACTCCATTGTCAAAGTTCTTCTTTACATACATGAAGAACCTCACGTAGGAGCTGTATTCCCCATATTTGCACGAACATTGCACATAGCTTGATGGGAACTGTTGGTTTTATTACTTTAGATGTTTTGTCAAGTTGGGGTTAGTTTTGTAATTACACTATGCTTAAGGTTAAGCCTATAAGTACGTACTTTGTGTTTCTTCTTCACACTCATATGCCTAAGTCCTTCTGGAGCTATGCTCTTCTTACAACATGTTATCTCATTAATCGTCTTCCATCCTCTATACTGAAAGGAATATATCCTTATACTCGTCTTCATCCTG
This sequence comes from Psidium friedrichsthalianum, assembly GCA_019149425.1. Taxonomy (NCBI): domain Eukaryota; kingdom Viridiplantae; phylum Streptophyta; class Magnoliopsida; order Myrtales; family Myrtaceae; genus Psidium; species Psidium friedrichsthalianum. The sequence continues at coordinate 6,127 of JAGVVM010020437.1, forward strand.
ATCGTCCTTTGTGGTCTATTCGCCCTCGTATTTTTGGATGTGTCTGTTTTGTCCATTCTTTTGTCTCCTGGGTTGGATAAATTATCACCTCGTGCTGAAAATGTGTGTGTTCGTAGGTTACTCCCGTACTCAAAAAGGTTATGTTTGTTATAATCCCTACTCGCCGTCGGGAGTATATTTCTGCTGATGTAACTTTCTTTGAGGATCAAGCATTTTTTAATGATGTTCGTCGTCAGGAATCATTAACCAGGATCTTCTCCATCCTCCGTACCTACGTTTCAGCCGGAGCCACCATCTGTTACTCTATATGATGCTTCACCAAATCCAGGGTCACCAGCACCAACTCCTCTTCAGGTTTATACGTGTGGTCCTCGACCTATTTGGGGCCATACCTCTCCACCAGCAAGCATTCACCACCATCTTCAGTCCAGGCTTCCGATCCTATTCCACTATCTCTTGTCACTCTCCTATTGCTCAACCGTACTCAATCTCGGTATCCTCTTTCTCACTTTGTTTCTTATAATAACTTAAGCCCTTAGATTCTGTCTTTGTATCATCCCTGCATCTGTGTCTGTGCCCAAGTAGTGGCAGGAGGCTTTGGCCAATCCAGATTGGGTTCATGCTATGGAAAGGAAATAGCTGCATTGCATCATAATAAAACTTGGGAATGGTTCCGTTGCCGGCTAATAAATAATTGGTGGGTTGTCGCTGGGTCTTTGTTGTCAAACACCATCCAGATGGTTCTATTGAGCGCTTGAAAGCGCGTCTGTGGCAAAGGCTATACTCCAAACTTATGTTTTGATTATGATGAGACATTTTCTCCGGTAGCCAAAATTCCTTCTATCCGCATCATTATTTCCTTGGCTGCTCGGTCTCAATAGACTCTTCATCAGCTTGATGTCAAGAATGCATTCCTTCATGGTGATCTTCACGAAGAAGTATATATGGAGCAACCACCTGGGTTTGTTGCTCAGGGGGAGAAGTAGTCGATTGCGAAAAGCTCTTTATGACTTAAACAATCTCCTCGTGCCTGGTTTGGCCTTCAGTGATGCGGTTATCACTTTGGCATGCATCGGTGTAGTGTAGATCACTCAGTATTTAGTATGTCATCTTCAAGGGATGTGTTATTTTACTTGTGTATGTTGATGATATCATTGTCACGGGTAGTGATGTTGAAGGTATACAACGACTCAAGCAGTTTCTACAGAGGAGTTTAAAACTAAAGACTTAGGTTGTCTTCGATATTTTCTTGGTATTGAAGTTGTCTATTCTAATGGTAGTATTGCTCTCTCTCAACGAAAGTATACTCTTGACATTCTTAAGGAGGTTGGATTACATGATGGTAAACTGCTGACACACCTATGGACCCTGAATGAGACTTGATAATGAAAACGGAGAACTTCTTCATAACCCAGAGAAGTATCGCCGGTTTAGTAGGCAAGTTGAACTATCTTACCATTACTCGTCCAGATATTCATTTGCTGTCAGTGTGGTGAGTCAATTTATGAACTCTCTTCGTACTACTCATTGGCAAGCCCCTTTACAAATTGTTCGATATTTAAGGGAGCTCCGGGTCAATGACTTGTATTCCATAATGAGGTCATCTTCGTATAGCTGGTTATTCTAATCTTGAGTCTTTGGAGGTGATAGAATATTCCGATGCAGATTGGGCTGGTTATCCTATGGATCGTCGGTCTACTACTCGGGATACTGTGTTTTCTTGGTGGAATCTTGTGTCGTGGAAAAGTAAGAAGCAGTCTGTTATTTCTCGATCTAGTGCAGAGGCCGAGTATCGTGCTATGGCTAATGTTACAGGTGAACTTCAATGGGTTCGTATGTTGTTAGTTGAGATTGGACTGCCTATGACCGGATCATCTATTCTTTGTTGTGACAATCAATTTGCTATTCATATTACCAGCAATCCAGTGTTTCACGAGCGAACGAAGCATATAGAGGTGGATTGTCATTTTGTTCGGGAAAAGGTGAATTGTGGGGAACATACAGTTGATGCATACACGTTCTGAAGAGCAACTAGCAGACATCTTCACAAAGCCTCTTCGACGTGGACGAGTTTCATATATTTGTCATAAGTTAGGTCTATTTGATATGTATGCTCCAACTTGAGGGGGAGTGTTGGTTTTATTACTTTAGATGTTTTGTCAAGTTGGGGTTAGTTTTGTAATTACACTAGGCTTAAGGGTAAGCCTAGAAGTACGTACTTGTTTTCAGAAATAATAAGACTTTTTACTCTTCTATCATTAACAGGAACTAAAGTAGAGGCAGTTATAAATGCTATAACAAAACTTCCTAAGAAAATAGCTAGAGAAATTATAAAGATCAAATATCATCATTAGTGAGAGATTGAAAATTACCCTAAAGAAAACTGCAGCTCCAATGAAACGCTCGAACACCTGACTAGAATGTTTTGTAACATGCTCGATTAGAAGTGCCAAGCATGCTGCCAAAAGAGTGCCCAATAATCTATAAAGTATCTTGCACAAAGTTGCCACCTGTCAATGAGGAAAACAACAAAACTATCTGTTGGATGTAAAACTCACCAATTTACGAATCTCGAAATAAATGGAAAATTCTGATGCCAACTGCAGTGAAACTCCGGCACACAGTTCACTGCACGTCATTGTTCAAGTGGACACCTTTAGACAACAAAATCCATCAGACGGACCAGCGAGACCAATGTCAAAGAGGCCCTGACTTTCAAAAGAAATGCTCTTGCCGTCTTCCATACCCACTTCACGATCATCCCCAGGAAATTCCCTGTGCAGGCTCATTGATTTTTACCGCAAGATTTCAGGAAAGCCCTCCTTCATTAGTGTTCTACAGTTTCCCCCTGAAAGCGCCCAATCTGCTGACACCACCATGAATCCTTGCCTCCACGAACTTTATAGCACATTCTCTGGAGTAACGCATCCATCTTCAAGCTCACTGCTTTCTAGAGTCCATGATCCATTGCAGAGCTCAAAGCGTGAGCGTAATATGAGAGAATTAGATTCTATATCTCACAGTTAATGTGTGAATCATTATTAGGCAGCGGGACCGTGAAGGCTTATATTAAGCTCAGACCTTGCATTCCACTTTTGGTTTGTTATTGAATAGGTTCGGTTCTCAGAAAATTGATCCTTGCCTCTCAAGGTTGGAGTTAACTACTGAGAGGTTGAGAGATAGAGACTTAGAGAGGTTGATGCTCTACTGGAATTCACATGTCTCTCCCACTGAATGATATTTGCACAACCATTGCACATAATACCAGTTATTTGCACGACCATTGCACATAACTTGATGAAACCAGAGGCAGTTATAGATGCTACAACAAAACTTAGCAAGAAAATAGCTAGAGAAATCTATGGAGATCGAATATCATCAATAGGGAATATTTGTAATTAGAGCCGTGTTGAGCGGACAATAGGCCTTAAATGTGTTACAAGAAGAAGAAAAAAAGCATCAGGGCACGTCATCGTAAAAAAGTAATATCTGCATATTCTGTTCCCGAGGAGGGAAATGAATTTCACGAAGTCCAATTTGTTCTTTCAAGCGTCACAACGTCCTCACCCGCTTGATACTCCTTGAACCGAGCTATCCTCCCCAGTTCTTTGGCTTCCTCAATAACATGATCAAGCCTAGCCACCGCCTCCACTAGCAAAGAAGCAAATGCAGCTAAAGGAAGTGCCTTGGAGAACTCGAGGCTAGCTTTCGCAAGTTTACTCCTCTGTGGCCTTAACACCTTCTGAATACCATGCACTGGTTCAGGAGGTCTTGCGGGTTTTTGACTCAATCAATGGAGAAGAATGGCATCGAAGCTTGTCGGGTTGAGAGATTCTGGAGTCCTTTCTGTTCATCGAGTCTGAAAGAATCTGTGGTTGGGACTGTATTGCGGTGTTGAGGTCCTGCAAAGCTATATGAAGATGAGACGAGAGAATTTCCAGAGAAAAAATGGCGGCGATTCCTCATGCTATTAGCAAGTTCCACCAACACGTTCGATACCTCTCCAGCTAAACGGGTACACTGGTCCTGAAGAGAGCACGTACAGATGGTGGAGTCTAGCAACATTACAATTGCATCCATGAGCTTATTATCAAGGAAGAAAACAAGATCAAATCTAGTAATCCGGGAATGTTTCTTCAACGTGACGAAAAGGATCCAAGGTGTCTAGAATTGCGCTCTAGTTAGAGAAAAGAAGATACACAACAGATTCCCTGAGAATAGGTAGACTAACAATTTGAGTTTAGTTTCCGATTTTATTCAAGGCAAAAAAATGACGCAACCATGATAGGTAACAATTTGGTAGAACTTCTGTCAAATAATCTACACTAGAGAATCTAACAAAAAAGTGGAAATTCTTTACTCTGATCTGATATGCAAAGTATTGCATGTAGTAGTATGAATAAATATCCCTAGCAATGATTTGCCTAACTCTATAAGAAAAAAAAACATCTAAATTGTTGGGCTATCGGCCGTTAACTCTACAGGACACAGATTTGCGCATGTGATGTCATAGCTACAGCTACTTCAGAAAACATTTGTCATATTGATGATAGCTCCAATAGGAATTGATTTTCAATACCTTGATTTCTGTGTGCAAACAACCATGTAAAGCCATAATCGTGTAACCAAAATGGCGTAGAGCAACTCCGAACTTCACATACTGCTGCCACGGAGATTTGTAACAGTTCCCTCGGTATCTCGGCTCCCAACTTGCATATAAAGCCTGGCAAAATGGCAACAAGAAAAGTCAAATATAGTTTGTTTTGGATTCCAAATTGAGGGTCACGAAACCAAGTGACCATTACCATGGTTTCATCAGTGTACTTGGAATCCAATACTTTGATGCAGTTTTGGTCGATGGAATCCTTTGACAATTTGTCTTGGATTTCTTTCATCTGATCATCACCAAAGTACTCCCCAACACAGGCTGCGAGGAACCCATATCAGTTGAATTCAACCATTTCGCAAGAGCGCGAGCGGAAAACGAAAGATGCATGTCATACCTTCTACAGATTGTGCTAGTCCTTCAAGCTTGGCTATTGTGGATTTATGGAGGTCATCACCTGACCAGGTTGGGAAGACAAGCAGACTCAAGAAAAGACAAATTCCACAACCAATTACGATAGTGTAGAAGCGGTCTCGCGCCATCTTTGTTGTATTGTCGATGCGAAAATTGGACACTAGTATCAAACTGAAGGTCAAAATGAATATCATGACCCCGTAGTCACAATTCTTCTTTATAGTGGGAATGAACCTCATGTAGGTTGCTGCAGCTCCTGCGACATTCACAATGCAGCACAGTGAGAAAAGAGGGAGCGGCATTGCATAGAGTGACGAAATTTGCTCGAAAAAGGGGAAAAAAAAGGATTGGAAAAAGATTGCACTGGGCACTATAGAGCCCTAGTGAATTGATGGGCAGTTTTGCTAGCTTGTTAAACATTGACTTGATGAAATACCTGAGTAACAAAAAATGATCTATAGTCGATATTAATTCCTTTGGCCTAATGTCCAATTTGAAATATTGACAACTGACGATGGCGCTTGGGATCTACTAAACTGTATAATTTAGTTTGAGGCCACTCAACAATGACTCAGAATATGCTGATACTTGGCACTCACCAATGACAAAAACTGTCCATCCCATGACCACTGCTCTGGGAATAGGCCGATCTGCCGTAAGATACTCAACAAAGAGTGCGAATAGTCCTGCTAACAGTGTCCGACGCCCCTGTTCAGCCCTTTACATAGTGTAGCCCCTGTCATGCCAGCAATAAGTCAAGTGATTCAATGGAAAGAGTGACAACAATATTCCCAGCTTTAATTTCGTATATGACTGGTTAAGAATTTAATTTCCAGGAACTGTCCTAGATGTACTACTGGTAAAAAAATCTTTCTGATATTTGTGTTTCAGATGCATATAGACATTGTCCTCAACCAAAGGTAAAAGAACACGAAAAACACAAAGAAAGTTCAACCGCAAAAGCGCTACACATGTTCCCAAAAATTTGAATGCCCGAATCAGCAGTGATCATTTCATTTTTTTTGCTAAGATTGAAGTTACCTGCAGTGAACTCAAGGACAACAACAACAGTCATGACAGCCCAGATGGCATTTTGGCCAATCCCTTGAGAGAGTGACTCCAACAGGCACAGCAATGAAGCCAGTGCTAAAGCCAAACCAACTTTGATTGAGTGGATCACTCTTCTTGGATCTTCTTTGCCCATCTCCCACATCATAACACCCACCTTACCTGGAAATCTCAGCACTTTCTCAGCAAAAACTCCGAGATTTGATTTCTCATTACAGAAACTCCCTGCCATTGCCCACTTTTTTCTGAGAAAACTTCCCAGCTGGTGAGAAGATTAGTTCAGTTTCTCTTTGAACATCTGTTGTTGCACTCATATATAAAGGAGCTAGAGACCCATATTTCGCCCACACTGAAATGGAAAAAAAAATGTTCAACGTATTCATACATCATTGGTCAATTTAAAACGCAAAATAGCCCCTTGTGTTTTTAATCTACAGATCGTACTGATTGTACGTTAACAAGCATTTCGAGAGGACTGTTAATATTTTTCATGAAGTGGGAAGACATGGGTCGATAATCCTGGAACATACTAAAACACATCTGAAGCAATTTTACCTGGGACAGGTTCCTAGAGTACTGCTTTTCCCAGCAAGTGTGGGACAGATTGGCTGCTTAAGGCAAGTCTTTATGTTCTTTGAACTTGGTGACCGCAATGGTGTTTCTGAGGGAGGTCAAACGGACCGAGGTTTTGGGACCAGAAAAGTTGCTGCAAAAATCTATCTGGGGTGGGTGCTTACCGCTTCACACGGTTCACGATTTCTTGTGATTTTCTTTTGTTTTACTTGTTTCTTCCAATCGAGGACGCGTTTTGTTTGGTTTGGAGAGATTTTAAGCCATATTGTAGACATAAATCTGCGAAAGTCATGACAGAATCATACCAAATCAAATATCCGAAATGTTGAAATATAGAAAGAGGATGTGATGTTGGTGAGAGGGGCTACACGGAAGGACCCGCTCTTGGATGGTCCAAGCAAAGGTGCGCCCGTCTGTCACCAATTGCGGCAATTAGATTAATCGTTAGCATCGACATGACGTGATTAGATTAATCTAGGGCCATGTTCACCAAGGACCTAGCAGGGTGCACCCAAGTGCGAACCTATAATAGGATCCACGAACTTTGTTACGTAGCAGATTGTGAGTGATTGGAACATATGAAAAATAAGGAAGATTTAGGATTGTCGAACGTTTTGCCAGGTGAAAGCAACCGGGTTCCCTCGAAATAGTCCTCCAGGCACTCTGTGCTAATGAAATGGTTTTCAATATCAGCAATCCATGAAGAACATTGTCTCAATAAATGAATCTCATTCTAGGATAGATATGATTCCAAGCCACATCAACCATGGCCAGCTCTCTAATACGTAATTTTCTATGTCTCTCCTGCTTAATGGCCATCTATCTATTCTGCTCCATGGGAAGGCAGATCATTGCGGCAGACATCCACGGGCGGGCGCTCGCAAGTGATAGAGATCTTGTCGTCGGGTCTAAACTCTTTAAAGCATGCAACCTGTCCCAATTCCTCCACTTCCTCGATCACTAGGTCGAGCCTTGCGACCGTCTCGACCAGCAGGGCAGCAAAAGCTGCAAAGGGGAGAGCCTCCGAGAACTCCAGGCTTGTGATGGCAATCTTGCTCAGCTGCGGCCTCAGGAACTTCCTCTCATTCTCCCTTGATTGCTCCGAAGCCCTTTTGGTCCTCCACTCCAGTATGGCAGAACTGTCCGTCTTTACACTAGGCAGTGAGACTTTGGAGGCCTTTGGTTCTTTTGGCTAGCCTGTGCAGCTGCCAGGGCAAGCATGTTGGTGTTTGGTTATCATTTGAACCTAGGAAGAGCCTCGGTTGGGATTTGATTGCGGTGTTTAGGTCTTGCAAGGCCTCGTGGAGATGATCGGACAGTATCTCAGGCGAGCACTGGCGGCGGTGCCTTACGCTGTCAGCGAGCTCCATCAGGACCTTTTGTACCTCCTTGGCAAGTCTAATGCATGGGTTCTTGAAAAGCGCACGAACTGCAAGCGGGGTCTAGAAATCAACAAACAAAAGACTATTTAGATTAGTCCTCCGCCAGATATCCTTAGAATCATGAAACTGTGTTCACTTCAAGAATCGCAACATACAATTTGCACTAACAGGACCATAGTTTTAGAGAATAACAAGGAACATAGATCTTTGTCTCTTTTCTCATGAATGTGACAAATTGAAGGTCTGCTGTGTTCCTCAGGTATTATTTCAAGTGAACGGATCTGGGAATAATTATAAAGTGAAAATTTCGATCTGCTTATAAGAGCAGAAAAAGTTATATCTAGAAAGGCCTGCTTTATGTCAATAGTGAAAACTTCCTCCTAACACTTCTTAATGTGTGACGAATACATCAAGGGTTGCTCAGACGTCTCATTTTCCCGAAAATTGGTTAAAGTTTCACTGATCAAGGGTAGGTAACTTCACAGAAGAAAGCAATAACTTTTGCAGGTCGACTATCTATGATGGGTGTTGGAGCAAAAAACAGTTAAAAAGTGACCTTGTATCTGATAAGGATTGAAGTAACACCTGCAAACTGCTCCTGTTTTAATAGCCAGGACGATGTCTATGTTGGTGGACAATGGTGATCATATTGAAGGATACCTGTATTTCTGTTCTCAAACATCCATGTAGTGCGACGACTGTGTAACCAAAGTGGCGCAGAATGGCTCCCAATTTAATGTATTGCTTCCATGGGGAGATATAACAGTGCCTTTTACGCCTCGGTTCCCAACTAGCATGTAGTGCCTGAAAATTTCACGGCAAAAGTCGTGTAAAGTCTCATCTTATTCATGTCAATCCAAAATCAATATGTTCTTGAAAGAGCATTACCAGAGTCTCATCACTAGTCTTAGAGTCCAAGACGGCCTTATAACCCTTGTATATGCGATCCTCCGTTGGTTCGTTCCCCTCTTCTGTTGAGTTTGCCTCACTGAAATATTCATTAACACATGCTGCAAGCAATATTTTCTTGATCAGAAAGGTCAACTACACTTCTTCTAGCTATGATTAAAGTTTAATTTCAGTTATTTGGGCTGAAGAGTGCGTGTTTGTTACCGCAACAACACAAAAGAATAAGAGGTGTTCATTTACCTTCAATGGATCTGGCCAGGCCTTCTAGCTTGGATACAGTAGAATTATGGAGATCTTCCCCTGACCAGTTAGGGAATATCAACAGAGTCATGAAAAGGCAGATGGCACACCCAATGGCAATGGTGTAGAGGCGCTCTTGGGCTATCTTCAACACATTTGGAAAGCGATAGCTTGACACTGTGATCAAATTAAACGTCAAGAGGAATATCACGACTCCATAGTCATAGTTCTTCTTTATATATGGAAAGAACCTCATGTAGGTAGCTGTAGCTCCTGTAAATATTGCAACAAAAAGGGCAAAAAAGTTGAAAGCAGACTCGTGATGAGAAAATTTCACAATGAATATTTGGAGAGCAATTCACAGATGGATAAACAATTTGTTTCATCACTAGAGAGAGACAAAATTACCAATCAGAAAAACTGCAGCTCCAATGAAAATGGCTCGAAGGACCTGACTAGAATTCGTTGTAACATACTCAATTAGAAATGCCAAGGATCCTGCCAAAAGAGTGCCCAATCCTCTATTAAGTCCCTTGCACAAAGTTGCGCCTGTCAATGAGGGAGATAAAATGATCTGTTAGGCTAAAAGAATCTCATTATGAATCCGAAGTGACCGGAAAATTCTAGCTATCAACCTGCAGTGAACTCCAGCACAACGACCACAGTCATCACGGCCCAAATGGCATTTTTGCCAATCCCTTCAAACAACGGCTCCATCAAGTACAACAGTGACACCAATGTCAAAGATGAACCGACTTTCAAAGAATGGATGAACCTCCTGGGATCTTCCTTACCCACTTTCCACATCATCCCCCACATTTTCCCGAGAAGCCTCTTGATTTTCTCCACAGATTTTCCAGAAAACCTCTCCTCATTAGCATTGTCTGCAACTTTCCCTGAAGCCCCCTGGTCTGCAGCCACTGCCATATCCTTGCCTGCATGAACTTTAGAGAATATTTTCTGGAGTGTATGATCAATTGAAGCTAGAGTTATCCTGAGAAAGATAGACATAATAGCGCAAAATGTGAGAATGGTTCCGATTCTCTCAGGAAGTTTATGTGTGATTCAGTAATAGGCAGTGGGACAATGCAGGCATTATATTGCTGTCAGTCCACTTTTGGTTTGATATTAAGGAGGGTCGGCTTCTGGTGGCAAACTCCTCCTTGTCCTCTCTGCAAGGTTAGAGTTATTTATTGAGAGGTTGAGGGAGGGAGGGAGAAAGACTCAGAGAGGTTGATGCTCTAGCTGGAATTCACATGTCTCTCCCCACTAAAGTTCTTCAGACTATTAAAGATGGTAGCTTTCATTTCGGCTAGAAGTCAAATGCAAGAAGATAATCTATATAACTAGATGGGAACAACACACTACCCGAAATTTAGGCAGATTCACTCACCAATCCTCATGGCAAGAACGAGTGCCCGGTGATGGGCAACCCTGAGGCACGGGAACTCGTTAAGCATGCTTAATAAAAGAAATATGTGAATTTGAAGGCATTAACCGTTTGCATCATCAGAAATGTTAGTGTATTGAGAATTGCAACCTCTCTTAACAAATGCCGCCTGGTGCGGAGAACTTTTTTTTCCGTTTTCCTCTTGCTTTCGCACTTTTCTTATTCTTCTGTGTAGGATTTAACTAGAGTATAAAGGTCAGACCCTCATTAAGTCCGGAAATGGTGTTCAAGAAAAGAGAAGCAAATATTAGGCCTCTTGTTATGCTCCTATTGGGATTTTGGGTGTTCAACACCCATAAAAGGTGAATGAGATAGTCCCACATAGGTTAGAAAAGAGATGGGAATGAGAGAGGTCTTACACAAAGTTGGACCGGACTCGGGTTAAACCCATCGATTTTATTTTTCCCGAATAGACATATTCGTTCGAATTTTTATTATCGTGATTCTTCGATTGGACTAGTTAATATACATTCAGATTGTTTTAAAAGAAGAGACGAGCATTTTTCATTTTTTCATCTTCCGAAAATTCATCCATCGCTCACTCTCATTTGTGCGATAATTCCCGAAGTTGCATTCGAAGGAATTTTGTTGAACAAGTACCGCTTCAGCAAAATAGTAATCCGTTCTATCCTGGGAGACGATTGTCCATACAACCTTGGGTACCGGTGGAGGGGACAAATTCATCTTAAGGACACGACATGAATTCGTTGGGCTCGGATCGATTATCTACTCACTTATTCGTCTGCACTTGATTCAGGTTTGTCTAATTCCTTTATTTGATTTATGCGAACACACATAGGATCGACTACAGCTCCATCACTGTCATGCGCAAGAATGAGCAAAAGCAAGTTGGGCCACAGAAGAACATGCAGTTTGTGCAAAAAATCAAATTAATTCATTGATTCATAACATGCAAGCCAAATACTTCCAAATAGCTCCTGAAGAAGCACATGACCTCAGCTTAAACTTTGATATTGGCGATTCCATTTGTCATCATGCATGGAATATTATTTAGTATCAGATTGTCAGCGCTTTTTGCTTCATTTTCTTGGTGGGGTATCTTCATTTTCGCTTCTAATTATCTCCTTAGCTAAGATAATTCTGCTTTATATGAGTTTGTGCCAAGAAAATCGATGTCTTTGCGCTTTGACCAACAACAATAAAAAGTGCAGCAACATTGGAGGCTCGAGATGGTGAAGGACAGAGACACCTGGGACTGTCCAGCTGCAAAGATGCGCACGCTTGGGAAGAGTCACGAGCTAAAGAAGCCCAGGAAAAAAAGATATGAGAAAAGTTTTGGCAACTTGGTAGAAAAGGAAAGACACGAAAAGGGAGAGATCTTGGATCGTTAACCTAACATCACACACCCTCGGACACTTTTTTCAACGCTGTCTGTGACCTCTCAAGACAGCTAGTTGCTTGACCTTTCTAACCGCAGTGTCTGGTGTGCAAGAATCAGACAATCCCGTGCACTGGTATAGCCTACGAACTGGAAGCTCAGGTTTTACCATGTGGCACTTGCGTTGGCCTCACAAAAGTTGTGAAATCTAGCTCTGGCACAACCACTAGATTTATTGAGCAACAGGGAAAACATCTGGAGGTCAGGAGTTGCAGTTTCTGACCTGAACAAGAATGGGACTCGCTATGAGGCTACCGTGGAGATTTCCGGAAGGGAAATTCGAATAGGACACAGGCCGGTAACAATCAACTCGAAGCCGACACAAATCGGCATGGCATGAGTTAACACATCTAGATGATGGAGACCACTTGATTTTTTCTAATTTACTTCGCATAAGGTACATAACATAATTACACTACCATAAGCCCACGCACACAACAGAAACAGCAAAAAAAGCCAAGAACAACGCGAAGACAACAACTTGACCGACATAATATTTCCTTTATACGGAAAAACTAGCCTTAAGCATCAGGCCATGTTATGTCCATCCATCCCCAGTTCCCTTTAGACACGTCCAAGTCTTCCCACACGGCTCTAGACGCATCAACGATGTCGTTAACGCACAGAGGCTGATAATCGAGGTCCGGGTCACACCCCATATTCGAGTAGCATTCATCGACCACCATGGCCACCATGCTCCTCCCGTTGCCGTTAATGGTTATGTTGTGGTGACACCTGCTCATGTTGTCAAACAAGCCCATGGATAGTGCCATGATCGGTAAATTGTCAGAATGGTACTTGTTGTCGTACTCCGACGGACCTCCGCCGTCGTTGCCCTTCTCAAAGCTATTGAGAGTGAGGTGGGCTTTCGGGTGGCCAGACACCGGCGGGAACACCGATAAACGGGGTACATTTTGCCTTCCACGCAACAATCCGACTCTTCACGCGTCTAGCGTTGTCCGGGCAGCGGTTTCCTCCATCTGGTTTGACCGCTTGCACGGCAACTCTGCGCTTCAACCTCCGCGAATTGCACAAAGGTCACCACAAGAACAAGGAGCATGAAAGTAACTGGTTTGACGCTAATATTCCTCATTCCGTGAAATTCTGCTTGCAAGAAATGAATCAGATGAAGAGATATATAGAAACTGGAAGCGCTCGGACTGTGTACAAGACAAAAGAGGATACCAAGATGGTCGGTCTGCATAATACAAAAGAGAAAACCAAGATGGTGGGGAGGAGTAACTTTCATCTTCTGGCAATATTGAATTGACCACCGTCTCGAATGTGCAATTTGAAGTGGGTGTCTCATGGACCGTTACATTTCCTGAACCTATTGATAGTTTGATCACAAAGCTTCCAAGGAACCATGAAAAGAATTGCTTAGGTTGGAAATTGGTGTTTACTAATTTGATAAACAGTACAGATGCATGCAAAGCCGAGAGACGGCAAAACGAATTCCCTTCAGCTACTGTCAAAAGAAATGTAATATACTTCACATGCTAGACTAGTTTGCATAACTGCCACGGCGTAACGATAATCGTCATCTGAGTTCCTTTAATTAGATAGCGTCCTTCGTTGTAATTGTAAGGTTGCTTGAAAAACTTGTCTGAAATTTTCCCCGACAAATTGCAGTGTAACTCCCACATTTCAATCTCAAGGAGCAGGCCTGGAGAAGGCTGCCTCCTATTAACATCAACAACAATGCTAGGCATACAAAAATTTGTTCAAAGGGGGAATTCCCAGGGTTCAATCACCCGGTTAGAATCTGTAACATCACTTTGTAAGCTAGACTGTGTAACTCTAGTATCACTTTATAGCTATATACACCTTGACAATGTTGATCCAGTTCCAGAAAGATTATTTGAGACCTGCTCAGTAACAGAGGACCAACTGGGACAAATGCAGACAAATGCATCAATTATTTCAAGCTACCTCCAAAGACCCGGATTGCCTCCTCAATCGGAATTTGGCACATAGGACATAAGACTTTCTCCTTATACCCGTATTTATCGCTGCAGTCGGCACACAGAACCTCATGGGCACATGGCAAGAAGAGAATGCGGACTTCATTTTTCCTGCAGATTATACATTTTCTATGATCGTGCAGCATCAGCGTTGCTCGGTGTCCCTAGCCGCTATTTTTAGATCTGAAAGCTCTTGCTCCAGTCTCAGCACTTTCTCCCTGTATGGCTTCAAACTCTGTCTCTATTCTTAAGCGCAGATCTTCTAGCCTTTTCTTACTGTCCGACTTCGCTGCTTCCAATGCTTGCTTTTCTTCCTTAAGCTGTGCATTGGCAAGCTCTTTTGCATCTGCCGCCTGCCTCCACTTCATCTGCAGTTTAATATATGGACAGGAAGTTGATCACAAAAAAGGAAATTCTAAAAGGAAAAAATTGACATGAAAAGTGTTATAGTATCTCTAGCTAATTTTCAGATGCAAAAGAATGTCGGATGGGCAAAAACCAGATATTCTCTGATTTCCACAAAAGTAATAGAAAGAACTTGTCAGTTAAGCTCTATCGAGTATTCTTTTTGTTCCCTTGAAGATGTTTCCCATTAAGCTTAAAAAAGCCAGACTTCTTGAACACAGATTCCCCTGATAATGATCATGACAACTTAATGTGATAAAAGAAACAGAATCAGCTAAGAAATTTCTGACTATGTCAGAGGTAGATTTGGAATGCTAGAAGAGTAAAATGAACTATACGACACTAAAGAAACCATTGAAGTTGGGCAGGGAAGTTCTTCCCTCTTACATGGAAACCAGAGAAAAGAAAAAACACCAAGTAAATTGCAGGAGAATTTGTTTGATATTCAAAGGAGAAATACTTAAGCTAAAATAACCACTTCATGGGTAACTTCAAAGTTTCTCTTCTTAGCTGTCTGTGCTAGAGTTGTGTGCGTTCAGGAATTTGAATCAAGACCCCTATGCCAGTTTGATAACCATAAGTCTGTAAGTTGATAACCATAAGTCTGTAAGTGACTAAGTGAGCTTCAATTACACGGTACATACATTAATCACAATCTCATGATCAGTACGTTTGACAGTTCGCTCTTTTTCCTTCTACAACATCAGAAAAACAACAGGACTGCTTCTTAGGTTGTCGACAGAGAATGAAACCCAAATCTTGTACTGATTACTTATGCCTTCCACTAGTCATTTTGCCTCGGACCCATCAAAATATAGAAGTAGGCCCTCTTATCAAAATACTGAATTGATTGTATGTCAACTCGCTGATGAATTGCCAGATAGACATGAAATTCCCTGTTTGTACAAACTCAAAGACATAGAAAGCTAAACTTCAACAAATTATGATGAGAGACATCAAATCTGACCAGAGAACAAACAAACATAATTACAGATAAAGATTCAGGCACGGTAAGTAAATTGTGTACGCTTGGACTATGAATTTAACAGACCTCAGCTTCCCTCTGGGCTTGCTCTATGTCAACCAACTGCTGCTGTAAGCCAGTGATCTTCCGTTTCTCCTCTGCAATCGCCTCTTGAAACTTGACTTTCTGTTTCTCACTAGCCAAGAGTTTCTTCAGGTTTCTTCTGTTCCCTCTTTGCAATCTCCCGACAGGCGTTAGCAGATTCCGATGCACTCAGGTTAAAAGCCTCCAAATCCGCCTTGATTTTGGCATTCTCATTCTCGACCCGTGTCATGGCTGCGTGAGTAGCCTCCGCTTGGGCACCCATCTTCCTCAAAGCACTTTCCCTCTCAGAGAGTTTCATCCTGGTACTCGCATCGAGAGTCGGTTTACCTTTCTTCAACAAGTGACGACTCTCCGCCATCTCCTTTCTCAACGTCTCGAGCTCCAATAAAGCACTGTCAACACTTTTCTCTGCCTGGATTGCCTTCTGGCGAGCCCACGCCTCTCTCTCCTTCACTTGTCTCTCGTGATCCTCAATTTGATTCTGCAAGTGCAAAATAAGGGCATCCTTTCTATCTTCTGGCGAGTCAACCAAATTCCCATCAAGATTTAAATTGCTAAGCGTATCCATCACAGAGTTCATCCACGCTT
Organism: Psidium friedrichsthalianum; assembly: GCA_019149425.1. Classification (NCBI taxonomy): domain Eukaryota; kingdom Viridiplantae; phylum Streptophyta; class Magnoliopsida; order Myrtales; family Myrtaceae; genus Psidium; species Psidium friedrichsthalianum. The sequence goes on from JAGVVM010020437.1 coordinate 22,194, forward strand.
TGTGCTCCAAAACACTAGACTCGCCACAAGCTTCAGGTTGCGAAACCACTGGGGCATCCCCCCTCACAGAAGCATTTGAGGGCATAAAGGTCTGGGCCAACAGATGCATCGAGTTTGCCCGAACAGCAGCAGCAACCTTAGCTACATTCTTTTTCAGCATTGATTTCAGTTCCGGTGACAAACCAAACCTCTCTGGTACTTCGATATCGCTTTGCAAATGCTCTTCATCATTCGGCCCATGGTTGTTCCGTTCATTGCCAACAGCCAACATATCTGAAGGAACCCCTGACTCTTCTACTAACCACTGAATCCCCACACAACGGTTGAACCTACAGTACGGCGGCAGATAAAAATCGACTGCATCTTTGTCACTGCTATCAGATTTCCAATTCCCTTCAGATGGAGGCATTGCAACTGCAAACCCATATGGAGTGCGCTAAGAAGGAGAGACCACATCGCCTTCCTTCTACTGTGGTGAACCTGTTGCAGCACGTGAAGCACGCAACCCAGCGAGTGCTCCACCATTTTCGCCAAGCTCTTGAACACGATCCATTCCCCTCGAAAATCGGGTTCCTACTACGGCAATCACCATCAAGTAAGCAAGCGCGTTGTTGAATATATTCGACAGCACGTCCTCATCCCCATAACAATGCCCGTTCCTCAGGACCGCCTTCAGCGCGGTTTCCTCATCATATCCCATATCCACAAGCCTACGCAACGCCTCTATGTACTTTTCCTCCAAAGCTCCCAGCAGTATATTCTCTAACAGTTGCATCTCCGGCAACTGTTTGTGCATCTTCTTGCGAGAAGCGCTCGACCGAGGGGCCAATCGCAGGGGATGGGGTCGGGAGCCAGGTAGGATCGGAAACCCGGGATTCGGCTGGCACGACCCTCGCAGCTGTTCTGATGGGTTGAGTTGGGTCCCGGTCCCTGAAACAGAGTTCGGCGCTTGACCCGGTTGATCACGGGGTTTGGGTTGCGGGTTCTGCAACTGCGGTCGTCGGTTCTTGGATTTTTGCTTGTTTCTTGCGCCCTTGCCCATCGAGCGGGTGCGGTTGATGTCACTGCCAAAACAGAGTTCTTGTTCATACGATCGAGAGAGAGAGAGAGAGAGATGAAATCGAGAAAATGGGTAGGGTTTGGAAGAGAATGCGTGATCTTGGAGACTGGTTCGATCTTGCGATGACAGTTGAATTTGAACACAGCGTGATCGGAAAAGAATGGCAGGTAGGGGGAGTGGAGTCGGTTTGGGTCGAGACTTATATAGGTTTCTAAGGAAGAAGAGCGGGCCTCAATGGCGGGCTCTGGGTAAAACTCTCGGCCCTTCGGGCCAATTGTTCGGGCCGGATTTGATAATCCCACGTGATTTCCTTGTTCTTCTTTTTCTATTTAATTTCATCTGTGTTTTTACTTTATAGATCGAATAATGATCCAAACAGTGTTCGAATTTTGACTGGGGATGTGCATGATCCAGGACGATTAGTCTCGATATGGAACCGAGGACTGGATTGATAGTCTCGATTTCCAAATTTTCAGGATCGAGGATCAGACCGGGACCAACTGTCCAGTCTGATTTAATGGGACCGCTAACATCAGCTGTTTAGAGAAAATTTAACCCTTTAATCTAAACCATCAATTTCCAATCTCATCATCCAACCTATAAAACACTCGCATGATCATCGTACAACCATCACATGAGTACTGATAATCTTAAAATAATGATAAAAGGACTAAGTTAGGGGAAAAAAATTAAAACAATTGAAATAGAATTATACTCCAGGCATGATTTTTCTCAAGTTAGAAAAAATCAAAGCTTAATGTGGGATTATACTTGCATTTTACTGAATACAAGTGCAAACAAAATAATGGATTTGTATAATAAAGTGAAGATAAAACATAGATTGAGTCATGAAAAACATGATTGGGAGACTACATAAAGACCAATGCGATTTAAGCCTACGTTGCGAAGGCGGACATAAACATCAAGTGAGAGGAAAGGAGTGAAAGTCGATCAGAAGATGGAGAAATTAAATTAACTAGTTCTTCAAAAATTTCTATTTTTTTTAATTGCGTGTGTGTGTATTGGGCGATCTAATCCGATTCCATCCACCATGAAATCGGAGATGGGACTGCCTAATTGCAGTTACATTTTATTGGGATCGAAGATTGGACCCGTTCTCTCAAGAACCAGACCAACCTAGCTAGTTTGATTCGGTTCAGTTTGTTCACCTCTAAGTTTCACTCAATGATTAAATAATTTTAAATTTATTTGATCTACAACTTTATTCTAATATGTAATTTAATTTCTGAACTTCTAATTCATTCAGTGTGATCCCTAAATGTGCGATACATATTCATTTAGTCATTTGATACTATGAAAATGTTTCATGTCATTAATTCGAGTTTAGGAATAATATTAAATATTTTCTTATAATTTACGAATTAATAAATTAAAAATTAATGAACGATATTACGTGTGGAGCTAAACTTTACTGACCACGCTAAGCAAAGTCGAAGTTTACGGAGCGCGTTGAGATGAAATTCAGGATGGTGTAATTTTCCCTCCATAAAATCATTCACGGTGACCCGAACCCGATAACCCAGGTGCCAAGGTTGCGGGTGCGGAGGGCACCGACCAATACCATCTCTCGCCAACATCGAACTGGCGACCAGATTCGCTGGCTTCGCTTCAAGTTCACCTTCAGACCCTAAACGAAGAAGTCTCTCCAAATTTCACGAGTCGGAGCTCTCGAAGGAGGTGATTTGAGCTGGGCACGCGTTTCAGCCGTCGGACTGGCTAATGACTGACCCAAACAGGTAAAGATTGGAGCCTTCTTCTGAGCGTAATCTTGAGCTACTCAATCCTGGTGGGTGGCTGCAATATCATGCGGTTGCCTCTAATTCTCTGCTGTTTCTCGAAAAGTTTCAGACTTTGGCACTCAAATTGATCGGTTGTTTTATGGGTTCTTTCTTTGTATATTGCTATCTAATGATGGAGAACTCTGTGTTTTTTTTTTTTTTAAGATTTTTCTGGGGTCGTGTTTTTTTTCTTCTTTTTTCTTTCTTACCTATGATTGTACAAATTTTCATCCTCAACGGGTCCGCAAAAAATCGGCTGTTCGGGCTTGCTTATGAACTATGAAGTTGCTCTGTTTATGTCAGATATGTCTTTGTGAGTTGGTGTTTGGTCCTTTGATTTGTCAGGGTCTCTTCAGCTCCGACGATTTTCAAATTTGTCAAGTTCATTGGTGAAGCAGACAGAATTTATGGATGATACGTCTGGATTTCCTAGCAAAAGGACCAAGAATACAGATGCGAGATCGAGGATCACAAGTGAGTGTATATGTTTGGGACATGGATGAGACTCTTATACTGCTCAAGTCTTTGCTAAATGGAACGTACGCGGAGGCGCACGGCGGTTCCAAGGATGTGGAGAAGGGTAAAGAAATTGGCAAGATGTGGGAGAAGCTCATACTTGATCTGTGCGATGATTATTTCCATTATGAGCAAGTGAGCTTCCACTCTCTTTTTGCATGTTCTGTTAGGAAAAATGTCTAATGCTGGATTCTAGCGAATATCGGCATCATTTCGCGGGCGCGGTTGCTCCTTTCAACTTACATCAGATCTTGGTCGTGTAGATCGAGAACTTTAACGAGCCCTTTCTTGATTCCTTGAGCAAATTCGACGATGGTCGAGATCTTTCTGGTTACGACTTTGAGCAAGATGGATTTGGTCCTCCAAAAGATGATGTGAATAAAAGGAAACTAGCATACAGACTCAGAGCGGCAGCCTGTATGTATGAAAAGGTATTTTTCTATGGTGTTTTCTTAGTTCCTTAGCCATCCTCATTGGGTTAAATTGTTTTTTTTGCTTGTTCTGATATAAAGTTGAGCTTCTTCCAGTGTGATGCAGCTTAAGCAAGCCTTGTTCTAATTATGATTCTTTTATCTCTTTATATATATAGGCAGGCCAGCATGTAATCCCATATCCTGAGTCACGTCATGAGATTTGAGAGAATGGAATTGACCTTGGACATATCCAATGCGTGAATAGTTTCTCTCTGTGTTAGTGCAATATAGTTTCTATACTGGGATGTCACGGGAAAACATTACATTTAGACGTAGACTCTCAAACTGCTTTGGATGACTGATGGATCTTAGTTGGACCTCTCTATACAGTAATCATTTTGTCAAGTTGGGGGTTAGGCATCCTAATATCCTATGCATGATAATTTAGTTATGCCATTGTGTGGGACGATATAACCTCATGAAGTCCTAGAGAACCTTAGCTTGTTAACTATCAATGCTGTGAACTTGGTTGTAGTACTACTACTCAGAAAGTTCTTTTGGATTTCAGGGTCTGCACAATATCTTTAACCAAGACATAACAGAAAAGTGGGATCAGCTATACCAAATGACCGACGAGTACACCGATGGTTGGCTTTCCTCGGGTATGGTTTCTTGCTACGGTTACTTTGTCGCATTAAATGCTTATTTTGAAGGTAACATCCTTATTCTTTTGCAGCCAGGTCCTTCCTGAATCAGTGTTCCAGTGGGAAAGAGGACCCAATTCCTTTTCCCGACTCAGCCAAAGGGATGACCGAAAAGAATAATTCTCATTGCATAAACGTTCTAGTGACGTCAGGATCATTGATACCCAGCCTCGCAAAATGCTTGCTCTTTCGCTTGACAGTTTGATAAAGCACAGAGATGGTAAGTGATGGTCTTGGTCCTCTTGATGTCAATCTATCAACTTATTGGACCTGTGATGCCATATATACGAGCGACAATTCCAACACTAATAAAAACCTTGTGAGTTGTCTTGTAGATTTCAAGATGGCTGTGGTCAGGATAGCGAGTTGAAATGCACCGTGTTTTTTTTTTTTTTTCAGTGTACAGCTCATGGGAAGTGGGGAAACTCCAATGTTTCGAGTGGATTAAGGAGCGTTTTGACGGTCCCAATGTCCAGTTCTGCGTGATTGGGGACGGATGGGAGGAATGTGAAGCGGCAGAGGCCATGAGATGGCCATTTTGTTCAGATCGATTTGCGACCGAACAGTTCTCACAGGTTTCCTGGCTTACACTCAGAACCTTGGGATTTTATTTCTCCATTGTGTATGGGGATCGTGGTGCTGCGACTGATGAACCCGAAGAGTGAATGACTTACGTTCTAAGAAAGCGGTCTAAACAAAATAACACGTTCCATGTCTCAAGTGGAAATTCCGGGTTAAATTAGTTAATTTGATTCACCATGACTGTCAATTTCACATCTATTCATGTGTATTTTTCTCGAGTACGCAAGAATCTGCATGTGAAGGGCTACATCTTTGCACTCTCCTAATGTACACTTGTACAGTTTCTTCTTGTTTAGAGCAGACTGATCGTTGTAACATTTCTTGCAAATGCCACGTTTGTGAAGAGCCAAAGTTTAAGTGGTCAGGTTATGAGAACTGATTAAATTGCTAGAGGGTACGGTTGCATGAATGGGACAACCTCTAGCGATCTTCCCTCATGGTAAATCCCAATTATTTTGATTTACTTAGTATGTGAGTGCTCTGGTCCTCATGCATAAGCGCATAAGCGGCGCAAGGGTAGTGCAGCGAGGGTGTTGTGCTTGGACAGGCTGCGTGCTTTTGCGCACACACTCGGGTGTTTCCATTATGATCACCCTTTGTTATTTGATAGTTCGATCTAGGCTAGGACAAGAAACTGAACAACCTCCAGGATGATACTACAATTCATAGACTACACCACGATGGCTTCCTCCTGGGATGCATTGGCAGATTGTCGAGTCGATTTTAACATTTTGCATCTATATATCCATGGAAGACCATCTCATTTGCCTACAATAAGAGTGTGTACGGTTGACTACTATTGAGAGAATTACTGTTATTTATAGAACGATGTTTCATAAGCAAAAGTTCAACGCGAAAGGAGAAATCATCTCAAACTATCGTCTCTGATTACGCATCTCGTCGCTTATTCATCCCCCTTTGCTAACTCTAGAGCATAATCATCCCTTTCCTGCAGCAACAGAAACAGAAAAAACAAGCACTGTTTCAGGAACAGAACATGAAACATCCCAATCCTCCTTGGGTAGGTGGCGTATGATGCTTTATACAATTAATTGCTACTCCGTATCTTTGCAATTTCTCATTCAATCTGTAAAGTTTTGTATCGATGACAAGGTATCTAGAACTCACAATAGGTCCTCGTGCAAAATATCTTCCAAATTGAAGCCAATAGACCTGCGAGTCACGTGAATGATGGTTCAAAAATAGGAACAAACATCTGTGGCAAACTTCTTTGATAGATTTACTTCATCCAGAATGAAAATCTATGCTCCCAAACTCATCACATTCACAGATTAGACATGTTTCCGGACCAAAAGGTTCTACGGCACAACATTTACTTAAGCTAAAAGAATGCGTGTAAGCAATATGATGCCCCAGCCAAGCCCAGTCTTTAGGGAGAAATGATGGAAAACGCTTTTTTCTAGCAAAGAGAGGAAAAAAAAAATCTAATCTTGTCAAATGAAGTAAATTGGTTCCAAAATAGTGTACGAGTAGCACAGCTTCCCTCACGAATCAAGGGCACAAGTTATCCTCACTCAAAGTAGCGAGTGTCATTCTACAGAACATCCTAAGCTCATAACTGGAGACCTCCTTTTGTAGACGATATATGGATAGACATCATTAAGCATATTAACTCATCTTCGTCTTGTGTTTCTACGTCAAGATCAGAGGAGGAAAGCCAACACAGAGTAGTGCATACCCCTGGATTGCCAAGGAAGAACAAATTATCTAAGAAGTTAAACTTTCATACACAGAATAGGCAAGTAAATGACATCTCGAACATCTACAAGGTTTGTTAGCTGAATTTGAGCTTCTGATAAGTAGACATTCAGAGAACTAAGGATGTAAAACTATCTGATTTCAACCAAAACTTCAAACTATTGGGGAATTAAGTTTGCATATCATGAACCACGGGTTTATCAAGCCAAATTTGCTTCCAAAAGTCCAAACAATATCTCCAGACTTATCAGAATTAGCTTTTGTCACTTTCCTCAACTGAGCAGCAGGATACTTCAATTTCAGATTATTGATCGTTATGACTATGACATCAGATAGGTAGAATTTCTTCCAGTCAATGAATCACATCTAATGAAACAACTGTGAATTCCCTAAATTCACTTTGCCAAAGGAGACGCCCGGTCAGTTAGATAAACCAAATTCAGTAACTGGAACTGAATTGTTTGGACCAACTGCAGATTAACCAGAGGACCTGCATAACCCATTCCACCGGTCTCACCATGGCACTAAACAGTATCATTACAGATGTCAATACAACACGCCCCTTCCTCAACTGAATTTCTTTACTATGTAACTACACAGGATCAAAAGATGCTACTGTTATTGGCCTTACTGTGAACTAGTAGGGAAGCGGTAGGTAAAAACCTATAGTTCAAAGAACTGTCCCTTCCCAATACCAGATAGACGTCCTATGCTATGCAGTTACAGGAGTCTAAGAGAAGCTTAGTATTACATAAATGCGCGACTGTCAAAATCCAGCCATCGTTTTTTACCAAGCGAATAGGAAATAATAGTACCTTAGACTTTAATTCAGCCAGAAATCCCCAGTGCTTCCGGCTGCCTGATTTGTCCTGATTTTATTCGAACGGCACAGCTAGTACAACAACCTGTCACGGTAGCTCTCAGCAAATTTGTTTGTGTATTTCGACATACTTATAGCACTAGCAGTAGTAACTCAGATAGTAAAAGTAATGCACGAGATGATATAAAATCCAAAAGCTCCTCGAGCCAGCAAAAATAGGCCTCTCCATTTTTCACTTTCAGGTTACAAGAAAAGTGGTGACACGATGGTGAGATCCAAAGGCAGGCTAGTGCATAGAAAGGGTGGTCCAGAGCGATTGAGCCACCACAATGATCTAGGAGTCACTGACATCAAAGGACATTTTCAGCAGTAAGTGTCTTGCAAGAACTGATTTTCTCCGTAGCAGCAAACCGACAGCTCTTGCAAAGGTTGCAACTTGAAGTTGCAAAACATAAGTAGGTGCATGAACACTGCATTCTTTGCCTCGTCAAGGGAGCATTCGCTGGAAACCTTTTATAATCTCTGTTCAACAAGTTCTTACATTCCTAAAATTGAAAACATAGAAGACGAATTTCTCATATTGGTCCATCGGCTCAGTAGATTCTACGAAAGCATTGAGGATACAAGCAAAAGACCACAATGAGGAAAAATCTGCAACAAAAATTCTGCACCATGCAAATCTATGCGCGGTGGACCAGCACAAAACCAATACCGTGCCTGCAAGCAAAAGGAAGGGAGACGTTCTGAGACTCAGCCGTGTGCAGTATATACTGATCCTGCATCCAAATTCAAATGCACTGACATTAGACAAGGAAGAACCGATACCATGATAATAAGCCACTAAATAATGCTCTTTCATGGCGCATCCGTGTTTTTTTTTGTCCCCCCTTCGATTGCGTTGAGCAATAAGCAGCTGGGACTACAATGTCATGAAGAAATTCACAGACAAACTCAGTCGAAGCTTTGCGGTTCAGTCTGATCGATTAGAGCGCAATTGAAGCAATCCGCATGATCCATATGTGCTCGCTCTACATTATCTCTGACTGAGATCCTAACGACTTAATCGCTAGAGGCAGAAACGAAAGCATTTGTCCGTCTACATTACCTCCGCGTAGAATTCTCACCTCAGGGACCGAAAACTCGTGAACAACGCTCGCTGCCGATCGTGGACGGTGACCTTGTGGACCGGTACGGAGGCCCGCTTGGCTTCCGCTCCGCCGTTGGACCCCGGCCGCCGTCTGGAGCTCGCCGGACGTCATCCCGCGGCGACATCTCGCGGCGGCGAGGTGGCGGCCTGCTCCCGGCGGGAGAAAGACGCGGCTATGGCGGCCGAGTAAGGTGAAGGGAGTGAAGGTTAATGAAATGTCCATCGGAAAGAGGGAGAGAGAACTTCTGCGTTGCAGAGTGGTGAGGAAGAAGAGATAGCGTGGGGCTCCGAGAGAATTGAGTCCTTTTGCTCGGACCGTGTCTTGGTGTGAGCGAGCTGATCAGCGTGCGTTCTGTTGACTCCTTGTCTCCATCTATACGGATAATCTTGCTCAGTAACGAAATCTAGAGGTACACCTATATACGCTTTCAACCGTAAATCTACGTACCATAATTACGTATTTTGTATAAAGCACTCATTATGTTATCAAAAATGACCGACAATGTGCTATACCATCATTACGGTTTTGTTTAAAACACGCATTGTGTTATCAAAAATGACCGACGGTGCTATTTGACTAGTAGTTTTTCACACACAATATATTAGGTCAAAGGCCAATATCTAGTTGACCAATTGATTTTTTATAGCGGAAGTACATTGAATCCAACAAATTTGTCATATTTATAAGATCAAGACCGTCTATTTAGCTCTATCTAATTTTGTCATTAAAAAAAAAGCGACATGGCTTTTTTATTACCATATTAGGCTCCGTCGCAGCGCCGACCGAGTATCATGTAATAAAGAATGACTTGAAAATTTAAAAAGAAATTTTTTAAAAAAAAATTACAAATTTAAAAAAGGAGAATGTTGAGTCAATAAGAAATTAAAAGTAATAACAACACTCCATCCAAAATTGTCGCCAACAGTGACTTGCTCTCACAACGTAGTTTTAGATGATATGGCAAGTTCTGTTCATTAATTTTACTTTGATTTTGCTTTTGGGATAAGATTAGAACGGTCGTGCATGAAAACATAGGTTGAGTATCGATACAATGATGAGTGATGACAATCTCCCTAACTCTTATCGAACACTTACTCAAAAGTTAGGCGAAATGGTGATAATATATGCATATAAACGAAAGTATATGGTAATTTAATGGATAATAAACTTACATAGCAAAGAGTAATTAATTAAGCAAAAGGAGAGACAGGCATTGGTTTTGTACAAGTTCTAAACTTATTGTATGTCAATCAATTCATTTCTAAACTATTTAATTTTGTCAATTCGGTCATGTGCCTTTTAATAATTTTTCAATTTAGACATAATCCTTTTAACCAATTATTATTGTAGCCCTTCAGGCTAATTTCAACGAGAAATCAATGACGTTGTGATACAATTAGCGTTATCCATCCTACGTGCTGTGCCCGACGTTAACGTTGTAATCAAAAAATTTTAAAAAAAATATGATTTTTTGCTTTTTCTTCAAAAGGCTAGTGAGCCGTCGGCCACTGAGCAAAACTAGCACCCTAGGGTGAGGTCATGAAGCCCTTGCTCTTCGTAGGCAAGGGCGTCACGACCTCACCATCTTGCGAATAAAATAAAATAAAATAAAAAAATCTTAAAAATAGGGTTAATATTACGAAGAATCTCGAATTAAGTATTTGTGATAATTTATCCCAAATTATTTTTTTAACCATGAAAAATCTCAAATTAGCATATTTATGACAAATTTATCCCGAACTATTTTTTTTGACCATTAAAAATCCTAAATTGATACATCTGTAACAAATTTACAATAAACTAAGTTTCTTGACCCAAAAATCCCAAACTAGTACACTTATGACAAATTTACTTCCGTTAAATTAAGTTACTATCACGAAAAATATCAAATTGAAACACTTATGATAGATAAAGAACCTCAAACTGATATCCGTAAACTAACATGTGTCATCAAACTCAACAATTTGACAGTTAGATGTAACGAAAACAAACAGAGAATAAATTTGCACAAGTGTATCAATTTGGGTAAATTTCTCACAAGTTTATCAGTTTGGGATTTTTGTGGTAAAAAAATAGTTTAAGGTGAATTTATTACGAGTGTACTGCTTAGGTTTTCTGTGGTATTAACCCCTAAAAATAATAAATATTTGATTTTTAAAAAAAAAAAAAACAATTCACCAGGTCAACACTAGTCACGCCACATAAAACGCGGCATTGACTATACAACATCGGTGATTTCTAGCAAAATTAAGAGAAAAGACTACATTGTTAATTTGCTAAAATATTTACAATAAATCGACAAATCTTCAAAGATTTGGAACTAAACTAACACAATTGAAAGATCTAGGACGGAATGACAAATTGCACAAAAAGATATAATTTTTTTTTCATAAAACGTATTTCATTGGTACCAATTCAGTCCTAACTATTTTAATTGAATCAATTTAATCCTAAACCTTTCAATGATTTATCAGTGTCCTAAAACTTTTGATGATTTGTCAATGTAGACCATCCAGCTAATTTTGATTGAAATTGCCAACATGGACATTAGTTGTCTTAGATAGCTCAATAATTTTTTTCATCCGTCGGCCCTCGCTGCCCTCACTGGCTAACTAGCAAGAGAGTTGCTCTAACTTAGTTCCGGGCGAGGGCACCTCACCCTCCCCTGTGGAGTTACAATAGAAAGTTTAGAAAATTTAAAAGAACTAAAAATTGTCCACGTCAATCTCGCTCATGTCACGTAAAAATGTTTAGCGTTCATATCAGCAATTTCTGATTAAATGATTAGCCGATTGAACGACATTAATAATTTTTTAAAAGGTTTATGAGTACTAATACGATAGATTTATTACTTTTTAATAATTTTCTCAATATTTTTCTCTCTGTTGAGCTTTGGGGATATATCAGAGCAGTTGCTACTGTTGCTTCCATTCTGACCAAGCCTCTTCTGAGATCCGACGTGGTGCCACATCCGACGTTAGAATGCATGTTGGGCACATGGCAGTTTACGTGGCAGCGGACGGAGGATCCACTTCACAGACATTCCTCCCTCGGTCTTTTGTACCTTAAACGGGTTGCCCTTCACATTTGTTATCACACACAAGCCTTTGCAAGCCAGACAGAGTAAGGTAAAGCTCAGGCTCAGGCTCAGGCCAAGTGAGCGAAGATGCAATCCGCAGAAGAGAAGCTCAAGAACGTGGCCAGTTCTACAAAGAAGAGCAAGTCAACAAAGCCAAAGCCAAACTTGAAGAGAAGGTCCTCAATAGCCAATCATGCACATGATTGCACAAAAAACTCGTGCTCTTAACTTTGCATTGCAGGACATAGGGAGTCTCGCCCTCCGAATGATTGAGTAAACGAGTCGAGATTTTGCAGGTGGAGAAGGGCGCCAGCGAGACTCCGGAGGAGAAAGAGTATGGCGCATGAGCGAAGGGAAGCGAGGGATGGGAGGGGCGAGGGCCTAGATGGAGCTCAACCACATGCCAAGGTGAAGGCACGCAGGGCCTGAGAAGCCTCGCCGCAAGCATTCCACCTTGGCAGGCATGTCGCACGAAGCCACGACTAAATCAGCGGACAGCCGCAGAATCCGGTGGTTGGAGCCACCGGGGCACCAACCCCGGCATCCGCCTGTCGGTACTGCAGACACAATGACTGGAACCAACCGTCCCCGACCTATCCTTTAGGAGGGCAGCTCGGCCCCACTCTAGGACACACCCACAAATCATATGTAACCGTAGAACTAAGTAGGTGTTTTGTGTATCAGACTGCTTTCTTTGCCTAGACATTAGCCGTTTTTTTTTAAAGTTAGTCGTGGTTTGTTTGGGGCTCTTTTTACTAAAAGTGAGATCTTATTTAGAGCACAATGAGCTGTGCAGTTTGTTCTTGCTCCTTATGGTTTACAATGAATTGCAATATTGGTGAGGCATACAAGCAAGCAACCCAACAACTTTTTAACTGCTGATCAACTCTTACAAGGACAGGGCATATACTTCCTGTCATAAAATTCCGGCAGCAAACTCAAAGGACAAGCAAAGTAGGATGACAGCTATCATTGGGAAAGCTTAAAAGTTAATATTACACTATCCCTTCATCAATACGGATACAGAATGTCTGTCATATGGGAGTTTCTGCTAATCAGTACAGTTGCAAGAATCAGTCGCAATGAATCGCCAAAAAATCATGCAGGATTCCTAATGAGGGGAGGATTAAAGTTCCTAGAAGTGGAGAGAACATGTCCTTCCGCAGGGTCCTTGCTAGATTATAACCCCCTCTATTTCCTACCATGGTGTTCCACACAAGAATTGAACCTTGGCCATCTTGGAAATTACCTGATTCTTGAACCATGGCTGGTCTTGTACTCGTAGCCGCGAGGCAAACGTTTCGGCTGCTGCCAAATAAAAAAATCTCCCTCTGGCTCCGAGCTCTGGCAAACCTCATTTTTTTCTCGCCCGAATAAGTTGTTTTCCTCCAATACACGTCTAATGCGATGTGTTACTGCACAGTATTGCTGAGGCCTATCTCTTTGGTTGTTGACTATCTTTTCGGGTGGGCGATCTCAACTGCACGCGTCAGTGATAGTGTTTGACGCCCAGCTGTATCCGTTTTGGGCTTAATTCCTTCCAGACATGTCTCGTAGTTGGTGAACATCCATGTGACGTGTTTCGTCTCTCTTTCCGCATCATACTCGGGTTGGCC
>JAGVVM010020438.1:0-19816 GCA_019149425.1 Psidium friedrichsthalianum
AACAAGTTTTGGCGCCATTGCTGGGGATTAATTTGATAAATCAACAATTACTATTAATATCGATCAATTCTTGGTTTAGTCTAGCTTATTTTGTTCTATTCTATTTGAATTTTTTTATTTGTTTGATTTTACATTTAAAAAAATACAAAAAAAAAGAGACAAAGAGGGTAAGGGTTCAGCTTCAACTGCAAACCTTATCCACCAACAACCAACCACCCATCCCCTGCAAGCCACAACGTGGAGGAGGAGTTCAGCTCTGCACAAGAATTAGGTGGAATATTGCATGACTCGAAGCCAACAAAAGAACTTGAGAAATTTGATCTTGAATTGAGCACAGTTTTCTAAAGCGATGACGAGAGACCAAGTTTTTGAACAAGTTTTCAAAAACAACAATACTATGGTTGACGTAATTGGAAATCAAAGGACGACTTTGAAGGATAATACCACACCTATGGTCCAAGGATCAACATTGAGCATTAGGAGGCCAACCATACAAGCTAAAAATTTAGAAATAAGCCTTCCCTAATTTAGATACTTCAAAACGCAGTCCAATTTGGTGGATTATTGGATGATGATACCAATATCCATTTACATCTTTTCTTGAAATTTGTGACACAATAAAATATAATGGCGTTATGATGATGCCATTATTTGAGATTATTCCTTTTTTCCTTGCATGACAAAGCTAAGTCATGTTTAACTTCCTTTCCTATAGGATCTATCATGATGTTGGATGACTTAGCTCAAAATTCCTTACTAAGTACTTTCCTCTTGCTAAGTCTTCCAAGAAGCGTAACGATATTTTAATTTTTGTGCAGAATGGATGGTGGATCTCTGTATGAAGCATGGGAGAGGTTTAGAGAATTACTAAGGCGTTGTCCACATCATGGTCTACTAGTCTAGATACAAGTGCATACATTCTATAATGTAGTGATGCTGAATTTGAAGTCTACCATTGATGCTACAATTGGAGGGATGTTAACAACAAATCACCTAAGGAAACATTTGATCTTTTAGAGGAGATGGCATCTAATAGCTTCCAATGGCCAGCTGAGAGGCTGTTTGCTAGAAACTAAGTGGAATTTATGAAGTCAGTGACAATAATGCATTGCCACACAATTTGCTGCTTTAAACAAAAAGATTGACTTAGTTTTGAAGATTCAAGGTCCGCTTGTGATTTTTGCAATGGAAGCCATGCTAGCACTGAACGTCAGGTAGGTAATCCTTTTACACATCCTCTTGAAAATACTAGGTTTGTTGAAAATTTCAGCAAGCCTCCCTAGAACGATCCTTATTCAAACACTTATTATCCTGGATGGTAAAACCACTCAAATTTCTCTTGGAGCAACCAAAATCAGCAAGGGCCGAGACTATCCCTACCATCTTTTAGGCCTCCTAGGAGAAACAACACAATCATCTTAAGGAGATGGTTACTAACTAGCTTAGGCAACTCAAGACTTCATTAAAAGTGCTGATGTGAGGTTCCAGATCAAGGGACATCCATTCGAAATCTACAGAGGCATGTTGGCCAGTTGCGAACCATTTGTCTAAAAGATCGTATGGTACCCTTCCGAGCAACACTGAGAAGAATCCGTTGAGAATGTAAAAGTAATCATTTGAGGAGTGGAAAAGAAGTTAGCAGAAATTTTTCTAATGAAGCAGCAGGAAAGAAGGAAGGAACCAACCACCCAAAGCTGAAACACCCGAAATCAAACCCTCCAAAGCTGATCCAACTCAAAGCAAGTTATTTTCGAAGAATCCAAAACTATACGTGCCTCCAGTTCCATAACCAGAAAAAACTTCAACAACACAAAATAGATAGCAATTCTCTAAATTCATTGATCTTTTTAAGAAATGGCACATTAGTATTCCTTTTGTAGATGCCTTAGCCCAGATGCATAGGTATGCGAATTTGACAAAGATTTGGTAAACAAACAGAAATTGGAAGATTATGAGACTGTGAAGCTTAATGAAGAGTGTTTAGCTATTTTGCAGAATAAGTTACCACTAAAGTTGAAAGATCCAGTGAGTTTTACTATTTATTGTACTATGGGTAATTTTTATTTTGATAAGGCATTGTGTGATTTAGATGCAGTATTAATCTAGCGCCTTGCTCTATTTTCAAGAAATTATGTTTCAGGGAAGCAAAAGCTATCACCGTATCTCTTCAATTAGTCAATTATTGATCAAAACCCGAGAGTATGTGGAGGATGTTCTAGTTAAGGTTGACAAGTTTATTTTCCCTACATATTTCATTGTCTTAAAGATAGAGGAGGATTTCAAGGTTCCGATCATCCTAGGCCACCTTTTCTAACAATAGGGAGAGCTCTAATTGATGTGCAACAAGGAAAATTAATTCTCGGAGTTCAAGATGATCAAGTCACCTTTGATGTATTCAAAGACATGAAATATGCTGCCGGAGCCAATGAATGCTTAAGAGTTGATGCAGTTCATGCAGTTGATAAGTTTGTGGAATCGATTTGTTCTATTCATTTATGCTGAAAAGAAAAAACAAAATTGAATCCTCCTGATAATGGTTTTGCCCTAATTACTTGGTTTATTTTTGTAGTGACAAAATTTCTCCAATTTTTCTACCCCAACTACCCCTATAGCATGCGTTCATCATATTCTAGGGAGTTTGTTTTGTCCTTTTTTTTTTTCAACATTGGGGACACTACTGCATTTTAGTCTGGGGTGGGAGACAAATTTTTATTGAAAATTTTTTTGTGAAATTTTTGCTTAATTTGAAATTTGGATGCAAGTTTTGCAATATTATATTTTCAAAATTGGGATTGATGTGTGAGTTAGTTTTGATCTTGAGCATGTAATCCATATTTTAAGCACTAGCCTTGTTTTTGAGTTATGTGTACATAGAGAAGATTTATGTGAAGAATGCGATTCTCTTAGAACTCACCTAGATCTTAAAATTTGTCTGATTTTCTCTCGAGGTGAAATTCTAGACTAAAATCAATTAAAAAAATGATTTAGGCATTCATTGGATCATTTGAGCTTTTCAAGCCAACCTTGTTTATTTTTTCTTAGTCATCCCATTGAGCCTTCGATTGCCTAAATTTTCTTTGGATGCCCTTACAATGTAGCCTAAGCTTCTTGACATCAGTTCCCCTATAATCTATGGACATGTTAATTTTTTGAGATATCATAAACTCTGGATTCTTGACATATCTAAAAAATGAAATGAAAAAGAAAGAGAAAAGTGTGCGAAAAAGAAATATTTATATATTGCTTCTTCAATACTGCTTTTATGGATCCCCATATCCAACTTTCAAACTTGAATGAGCCTTTGGATACTCAATGGTTGGAATTGCACTATTAAGGAGGGACACAGGAGGAAACTTTGCCTAAAGCATGGAACGAGAAGCAATGGAAAGAAAAAGTTGAAGGTGGAGAGAGAGAGAGAGAGAGAGGAGAGAGAGAGAGAGAGAGAGAGAGAGAGAGAGAGAAGAGAGAGAGAGAGGTGTGTGTGTGTGTGTGTGTGTGTTGTGTGTGTGTTTGACTATTGTTGAATCCAAAAATGAATTGAACTATGGAATTGACGTGTCTCTATAAGCTAAGCTGAGTTTAAACACTTCTTTGTGAAGCCTTAGCCAGGCCACATTATAAGCTTATTAAGACCTATCAATTCTTGGTTGAGTTTATGGTCTACATTTGTGAGTGAGGAATAATCGACAAACTTATGAGATTCAGTTGAGTGGATTCAGAGTTTGGGAGTTTGCATATCAATGTGGATTTATCTTGATTGCATATGAGTTGAGAAGTTGAGGATTTCAAATACACACGGATTACATGTATAGGGTTTAGACTTAACTTGTGCATTGATTCTGATGTTTTTGTTAGAATTCGAGCAACTATGGTTGATAAAAAAAATTTGTGTTTTTAGTTGTGATTTGTTTTGAGGACTAGCAAAATGTTAAGTTTGAGGTATTTGATAACTTTATTTTATATAGAGTTTATTTATTATTTTAGACTTAATATTTCCTTATTTTAATTGGATTTGATTGTACATTATTTATTTTAATTGATTTTGTAGGCAATTGAAGTTAAAGGGAGCTTAGGGACTCATTCTGTAATTCGCCAGTTTAAGAGGACAAAATGCATGAAAAGGTGCATATAAGCTTCCTAAACCGTGTAGAAGCTTCCGAATTTGGAGATCAAATCCATGCAAATTTGAAATCAAGAAGAATCAAGCATATCTTGGGGGAAATTCAAATCCAGCTAGATTAGGAGTTTCATTGTTGGGAGGAGTCATATTTGCGAAGAATCTTTGATTACAATCCTATTCTAGTGTAATTAAGATTTTCTATTGAAAACAAAGAGGTATACATGAAGGCCGAAGAAAAAAGTGATAAAAAAACAGAGGAGAGGAGGAGGTGCCATGTTTTTCATATGAAGTTTAGGTTTTCGCTTTTACTCTTCCTTTCAATGCCGTATACAAGTGAAGAGAGGAAGAAGGCGAATTCAAAGTCAATCTTGATTATTCTTGGTGAACATATTCTAGTTCTTCATCATGTTTAGTTTAGTCATTGTTTTTAATTTAAATTTCATTATGTTCTAGACTACTTGTTGTTAGAGCTATGATGTAGTTTAATTATGATTGATTAATTTCCAGACTCATTTATGCAATTCTAGAATTCATGTGTGTGAGTTATATATCATGTTCCTAATGCTTTTAAGTGCTTGATCACCACTTGAATGATTTTTGTTGGAAGTTTGATACTAAGGAGATTCCATGCGAGTGCTTTATCATATATAGCCATGAATTCAGATAGATAATGACATATCTTAGGTTGTTTGTGTGGCTTCGGTAGTATGTAAATTGAGGTGGTTTATTAAATCGGGAAACGTTCATAGATCCTAATGCATTTGGATTTACTTAAATTTACATGGATCGAGTGTGGATTGCTAAATCCAAGTAGGGTTGCTATACCAACCAAGAATAGTGATTTAAATTAGGAAGTTCTACCACCTCACTATAATTCATTTGATTGCATGACGAGATTGGTTAATTAATCTTGATTGGTTAAGCAAAATCGGATGCTCTAACATTTTTCACCTTTGATAAAAATCCTCTGTTCTCTGCTTCTTTATATTGAAATTTCTTGGTTTAGTTTGTGAATTTCTATTTTCTATTTTGGTTTGTTGCCTTGGTTAATTTAGTTTTCTTCTGAATTTCGATTGTTTTAATGAATCCTTAATTGCTTAGATAAATTTGAAAATTGTTCACCTTTAGTAAGTAATTTGATCGATTTTTTATGATCTCTACGAGAACGATACTTTTATTTATCACTTTATTACTTGTTCAATAGGTGCACTTACGTAGTCAAGAGAACAGTAAGAATCAAGATATGATATTTCACATTTCTTAAAGCGAAAGTCTTATTATGATCATATATATTTTCAATGATTTGGACTAAGTTGTTTCCTAGGCAAGACATGATGCCAAATCGAACTATCAATACATACATTACATATACTTCCCATTGGTTAGATTTTTTCATCTTCCTCTCTGTTCAATAATTTCCATTTTTCTGTCGTCTTCTCTTTTATGTTAAACCCTATGACTGGTAATAGCAGTTAGACAACTCCAGGTACTCTCTAGGTGTTTCATTCAGTCACACCATGCATATGTTCTCACATTTGTCATTGGCAGAAAGTTAAGTAGGTCTGGCACCATCAAGGTTAAGTAGATCCTTTATAAAAGTTAAGTATGTCAAAACCTACCCAACTTTAACTAGGCCCTTCAAGTACTAAAATCCATCTCCCTCGTGCTCTCTGGATTGAGTGTTTTCATCATCGTCATCATGATGCTGCCAAACTTCGATGTCAGATTTAACAGCGGTGCTACCCTCGAGGAGGCCTCTTGACCATCCATATCTCAATGTGAGCTTTCTTTTTCCCTCGAGCTGGCTCTCCTTCTGATTTCTATTTCCGAGTTTGTCGCCGTTGCCGACTCAATAACAAGTAGATCTGGCCCTTTTGTCTCCATCACGAGATCTGTTATGGAGAGCTTTGGTTTTGATCAGGGACTGAAAATCGCGTCGTGTTGATTGAGGAGTCACTGGCAATAGTGACCATAGACATGTTGGTTGTCGGCGAGAATACTATTATCGACGGCTACGGTGGTAGCTACAGCAGCTTCAGCAAGCGACGGTAGTGGCTAGGTTAAAGAGAAGGAGTACTAACCAACAGCTACATGGCTCTTGTATTAATATAATTAGCTTAACTGCGAGCATTCCATAATTTGATCAAGATTTTATCGAAGTTTTGCCCTTCGAACAATTCACCGTGTGCCCAGTGATTATTGTGGGCGACTGTGAGCATGCATGAAAACTTGATCCTATGGGGTTATTTGGACAGTAATGGTTTGATGTATCACAGGAAGGGTATGCTGGACTTCCTGTGACAGAGATGTGTTTCTGAAAAAAAAAAAAAAAGAGAATATTTGGAAGAAAAATTTTCTAAATAATGCACTGCTGCACAGCCTTTTCTTTTTGATTTTGATATGCTCAATGGCCTAAAAATCTCTCTCTTACAACCTTTGGATATTACATCTCCTTAAATAGACTTCTAAAGAAGAATCTAGAGAAACTACTTACCTACACCCACCTGAATCATTAACTCTTTTCTCGTTTTCATGTTACCTACTTCCTTCAATGCTTGATCAAGTACCAACATATTACAAATTACATCACTTTTAACAGATCCAACTTCTTTTATATGCCACTGTTCTCACCGAATCTCATTATTAACACTTTTACCTCGTGATAATATTAGGACATTAAACAGTTAATGGCCGTCAATAGACATACCTACCCGACATTAACGTTACCCACGCCTGTCGGATCCCAATTTTGTCCAGAGTAAAATTCGTCCTCCCGTTGGCATACTTTATGTAAGCATCATCATGCAATAATTGCAGATGGAAAAAGATTTCACCTTTCATCTCATTACACCCATTGCTGAACCCTAGAAGGGGGACATATAAACCCCTCACTAATCATAAACTGTTTGAATGTCAACATACGAATTGCCTTGATTACCCATCTTAATCATGATTACTTTCTTGGGTGGCTTATCCCTCTTCCAATGGTGCAGCAACATTGTGAATCCCCCACTCTAAACTTGCTTTTCTTTCCTTTTTTTATTTTTCTAAAGCGCTTTTGGAGCGTTTATTTGATGAAGAAATGCATTCTTTCCTACCCTAGCGACAGCACAGTACTATTTGCCTATAAATTGCAGAACAATGTGGACCAACAAATCATCAACACCCGAGTAGAGATTCCTCCGCTGCAGAAACCGGTATGTCTGACAAAACCCTAGATTTCGATATCTTCTTTCAGTACTGCAACTCATCCGGATCAAGAAGCATGTTCAATTCCCTTTCAAGTTGTATTGTTAATTAGTTTTGAATTCTTGGCATTAATATGGGTAAGGAAAAATTGAGAAATGCTTCCTGTCGAAATAACCGGGGGTCATTATAGCTTCGTTTGAAGAAAAAAGTCGGTTATTATTTGGATGATCACGAAGTGATTGTACAAAGTCCGTCTTTCAGAGTCCAGCTACCGATCCAATCATGAAGGTGATATTTGCGCTCTTCCTTGTGCTCGTGCTGACCACGGCATCTCTACAAGCCGATGCAGAGGGTCGGTTCGGAGACACGAGTTTGGACCGCAAAGCTGGTGCTGGCGGTAGTGATGCTACCCTTTTTACCAACGCAGCCGCTACTACTACTGCTGGTGCTTCTTAGCAAAACTACCGGATCCGTGAGTGCTACAAGTGCTTCTACTCCCACTGCTGCTGCTGCTGCACAAGCACACAGATGCCGAAACCGGGCCCCACAGCTTGAGAAGAACGACGGCTTTGGTAACTACTCAAGCACTCCGGCAAGCACCGATCCTGGTAGTTCTCACCATGAGATAAAAGACAGGCCGTGAGGAGGCTGAACTGATCGGCTTGGAGGGGGATTTGTCAGTGTCAATGGGAATTATAGGCATAATGAAACGAATAAGTCTGGGAAATTCATGTCTGAAGCAAGATCTTGATCATCGCGCACAGTGAGTTTCACCAGAAAGTCGATAAGCTTGTGTGTGCATCTCTGAACCACAAATTAAAAAGGAAAAAAAGAGAAAATTTTGTGTACCCATATTCGTCTGTGCGTGATTATATTTGCGCAACACATTATATATAATCAGCTGGCTCTCAGGCCAATCTCCTCTGTGTGCGCGTGCGTGTGTAACGTATGTGTACTAAAAATTGATGAATAAAGGAACCTGGCCCTAGCTTGGTTTTGTGTGGTTATGAAAACGTCTTCACTCACCAAACTTCAAGATGAAATAAAAAGGGCCAGGAAAGGATTTAGGCGACACAGGAGATTATCGTACAAAGAAGCATCGAGTAACGTCTCCGAGGGCGAAGATTTAGTAGGTAAAGATTTGGCTCCAATAAAATCTTTCAGGTTGGAATGGAGGAGGAACTATACGTGCATTCCTTTGACCTTGGTTGAGTGGTTAAACGCTTAGTTTGGATACGATGAATCTTGTAGTCAAATCAAAATTAGCCATACTTGATGAATGTGAATGGGGTGAGTCGCATAGACTCCTGAAGATGAGTCGAGTCAAATGGTTTAGATATCTCGTATTTTTAGAAAAAAAAAAAAAGAAAAAAAAAAGGAGGGATAAGATTACGAAGAGAGATATAGTTAGGACGATCCAATGCTAAATTGCTTTGCACTTCCCCAAGGCTCCTTTAGAAAGTTGAACCAACGCAGCAGTGTTTACTTAGGTTGATCCTTAGTATTTTGTTGATTAGTTATATCATGTGACAATGGCATGTGAGAAGCAAGATGGTTGATGATACCGGAGTGGTAGGAGATTAAGAAGGTTGTAAAAGTGCGACAATATAAATGTTGACCACCAAAGGAATCCACCATATGACATCGGGGATATGATAGGACAAATGCGCACCGCCAAAAGATTCATGTGAGGATAAATGGCGTGTAACTCACCACTTAATGGAGTCAACAAAACTGATGCAGAGTTAAGATAAAACTCCAATCCAAGGGTTCAATTATGGAAACTCATTAAGATGAATCTTTTAACCATCAAGAAAATCTTAGAGGAGTTTAAACAGACTCAATTTAGAGCAACCTCAAAGCATAGACAAGTTTGAAAAATAAGACCAACAATCCTCATAAAACATAAAGAAGAGCACAGACTCTCGACTCAAGCTGACTCTAGGAACAAAATATGATCGTATAGGAGCAACTCCTAGAAAGACTCATTCTTGAGTAGACTGGGCATCACTCGGTAAATTGAGCATACTTTCCTCTAAAAGACTCCAAATAGCATCAAGCTTGATAAATTAGAAACTCGATAGATAGAGCTATCTAACTACATATTGTGAGGGCATAGTGGAACACAAAAATCTTTATAAAAGAACAGAAGAAAGCTTACCCTTAAAATTCTGCCAGCAGTGTGGAACCTTTCCCCGAAACAATTTGTAGCAAGCGTTGAACAGACTAAGTAGATCAATGTCCTTCAACAGTTTAATACTAATATATAATTGTTAATTTAGACATCATTCTAAGTCACACATTAACGACGAGATGATGCGTGTAATTAGCACTTTACCACGTGATGGTACCAGGACAATAAACCGTTGGTGGCCGTTAAAAAGAACCTAACCACGCCCTTGATCCAGCGTTGTCTTTACGAAATTGTCCTCCAGGTTCACATCGTCAATCCTTTGTCACGTAATTATTGCAGATAGAACAAGATTTCACCTTGATCTCGTCACTCCCATGATCTTCAGTTCAACTCGCTGGCTGAATGGGGACCCGTTGCTCGGTAATATGATAAAGAAATTGAATTCAACTCACGAGTTGCCTGAATTATCAATCCTAATATGATTACTTCTTGAAGTAATCATTATAGGATTGATAATTCAGGCAACTCGTGAGTTGAATTCAATTTCTTTATCATATTACCGAGCAACGGGTCCCCATGCAGCCAGCGAGTTGAACTGAAGATCATGGGAGTGACGAGATCAAAGTGCAAATCTTGTTCTATCTGCAATAATACGTGACAAAGGATTGAACGATGTGAACCTGGAGGACAATTTCAGTAAAGAAACGCTGGGATCAAAGGGCGTGGTTAGGTTCTTTTTAACGGCCACCAACGGTTTATTATCCTGGTACCATCACGTGGTAAAGTGCTAATTAGACGCATCATCTCTCGTTAAATGGTGACTTAGAATGATGTCTAAATTAACAATATCTATTAGTATTAAAACTGTTGAAGTGGACATTGATCTAATTAGTCTGTTCAACGCTTGCTACAAATTGTTTCGGGGGAAAGTTCCACACTGCTGGCAGAAGTTTAAGGGTAAGCTTTCTTCTGTTCTTTTATAAAGATTTTGTGTTCCACTAGCCCTCACAATATGTAGTTAGATAGCTCTATCTATCGGTTCTAATTTATCAAGCTTGATGCTATTGGAGTCTTTTAGAGGAAAGTATGCTAATTACCGAGTGATGCAGTCTACTCAGAATGAGTCTTTCTAGGAGTTACTCCTATACGATCATATTTTGTTCCTAGAGTCAGCTTGAGTCGAGAGTCTGTGCTCTTCTTTATGTTATGAGGATTGTTGGTATTATTTTCAAAACTTGTCTATGCTTTGAGGGCTCTAAATTGAGTCTGTTTAAACTCCTCTAAGATTTCTTGATGGTTAAAAAGATTTCATCTTAATGAGTTCCATAATTGAACCTTGGATTGGAGTTTTATCTTAACTCTGCATCAGTTTGGTGACTCCATTAAGTGGTGAGTTACCACGCATTTATCCTCACATGAATTCTTTTGGCGGTGCGCATTTGTCCTATCATATCCCGATATCATATGGTGGATCCTTTGGTGGTCAACATATATTGTCGCACTTTTACAACCTTCTTAATCTCCTACCACTCCGGTATCATCACCATCTTGCTCTCCACATGCCATTGTCACATGATATAACTAATCAACAAAATACTAAGGATCAACCTAAGTAAACACTGCTGCGTTTTGGTTCAACTTTCTAAAGGAGCCTTGGGGAAGTGCAAAGCAATTAGCGTTGGATCGTCCCTAACTATATCTCTCTTCGTATCTTATCCCTCCTTTTTTTTCTTTTTTTTTTTTTCTAAAAATACGAGATATCTAAACCATTTGACTCGACTCATCTTCAGGAGTCTATGCGACTCACCCCATTCACATTCATCAAGTATGGCTAATTTTGATTTGACTACAAGATTCATCGTATCAAAAGTAAGCGTTAACCACTCAACCAAGGTCAAAAGGAATGCACGTATAGTTCCTCCTCCATTCCAACCTGAAAAGATTTTATTGGAGCCAAATGCTTTACCTACTAAATCTTCGCCCTCGGAGACGTTACTCGAGCTTCTTGTACGATAATCTCCTGTGTCGCCTAAATCCTTCTGGCCCTTTTTATTTCATCTTGAAGTTTGGTGAGTGAAGACGTTTTCAAACCACACAAAACCAAGCTAGGGCCAGGTTCCTTTATTCATCAATTTTTAGTACACATACGTTACACACGCACGCACACACAGAGGAGATTGGCCTGAGAGCCAGCTGATTATATATAATGTTGCAGCATACATATAAAATCACGCAACAGACGATAGGTACACAAAATTTTCTCTTTTTTCCTTGTTTAATTGTGGTCAGAGGATGCACACACAAGCTTATCGACTTTTGGTGGAACTCACTGTGCGCGATGATCAAGATCTATGCTTCAGACATGAATTTCCCAGACTTATTCGTTTCATTAATGCCTATAATTCCCATTGACACTGACAAATCCCCCTCCAAGCCGATCAGTTCAGCCTCCTCACGGCCTGTCTTTTATCTCATGGTGAGAACTACCAGGATCGGTGCTTGCCGGAGTGCTTGAGTAGTTACCAAAGCCGTCGTTCTTCTCAAGCTGTTGGGGCCCGGTTTCGGCATCGTGTGTGCTTGTAGCAGCAGCAGCAGCAGTGGGAGTAGAAGCACTTGTAGCACTCACGGATCCGGTAGTTTTGAAGAAGCACCAGCAGTAGTAGTAGCGGCTGCGTGGTTAAAAAGGGTAGCATCACTACCGCCAGCACCAGCTTTGCGGTCCAAAACTCGTGTCTCCGAACCGACCCTCTGCATCGGCTTGTAGAGATGCCGTGGTCAGCACGAGCACAAGGAAGAGCGCAAATATCACCTTCATGATTGGATCGGTAGCTGGACTCTGAAAGACGGACTTTGTACAATCACTTCGTGATCATCCAAAATAATAACCGACTTTTTTCTTCAAACGAAGCTATAATGACCCCGGTTATTTCGACAGAAGCATTTCTCAATTTTCCTTACCCATTAATGCCAAGAATTCAAAACTAAATAAACAATACAACTTGAAAGGGATTTGAACATGCTTCTTGATCCGGATGAGTATGCAGTACTGAAAGAAGATATCGAAATCTAGGGTTTGTCAGACATACCGGTTTCTGCAGCGGAGGAATCTCTACTCGGTTGTGATGATTTGTGGTCCACATTGTTCTGCAATTTATAGGCAAATAGTACTGTGCTGTCGCTAGGGTAGGAAAGAATGCATTTCTTCATCAAATAAACGCTCCAAAAGCGCTTTAAGAAAAATAAAAAAAGGAAGAAAAGCAAGTTTAGAGTGGGGGATTCACAATGTTGCTGCACCATTGGAAAAGAGGATAAGCCACCCAAGAAAGTAATCATGATTAAGATGGGTAATCAAGGCAATTCGTATGTTGACATTCAAACAGTTTATGATTAGTGAGGGGTTTATATGTCCCCCTTCTAGGGTTCAGCAATGGGTGTAATGAGATGAAAGGTGAAATCTTTTCCCATCTGCAATTATTGCATGATGATGCTTACATAAAGTATGCCAACGGGAGACGAATTTTACTCTGGACAAAATTGGGATCCGACAGGCGTGGGTTACGTTAATGTCGGGTAGGTATGTTCTATTGACGGCCATTAACTGTTTAATGTCCTAATATTATCACGAGGTAAAAGTGTTAATAATGAGATTCGGTGAGAACAGTGGCATAAAAGAGTTGGATCTGTTAAAAGTGATGTAATTTGTAATATGTTGGTACTTGATCAAAGCATTGAAGGAAGTAGGTAGCATGAAAACGAGAAAAGAGTTAATGATTCAGGTTGGGATAGGTAAGTAGTTTCTCTAGATTCTTCTTTAGAAGTCTATTTAAGGAGAGTAATATCCAAAGGTTGTAAGAGAGAGATTTTTAGGCCATTGAGCATATCAAAATCAAAAAGAAAAGGCTGTGCAGCAGATGCATTATTTAGAAAATTTTTCTTCCAAAATATTTCTTTTTTTTTTTTTTTTCAGAAACACATCTCTGTCACAGGAAGTCCAGCATACCCTTCCTGTGATACATCAAACCATTACTGTGTCAAATAACCCCAATAGGATCAAGTTTTCATGCATGCTCACAGTCGCACCACATTAATCACTGGGCACACGTGGGAATTGTTCGAAGGCAAAACTTCGATAAAATCTTGATCAAATGTTATGGAAATGGCTCGCAGTAAGCTAATTATATTAATACAAGAGCCATGTAGATGTTGGTTAGTACTCCTTCTCTTTAACCTAGCCACTAACCGTCGCTTGCTGAAGCATGCTGTAGCTACCACGCGTAGCGTCGATAATAGTATCGCGCCGACAACCAACATGTTATGGTCACTATTGCCAGTGACTCCTCAATCAACACGACGCGATTTTCAGTCCCTGATCAAAACCAAAGCTCTCCATAACAGATCTCGTGAGGGAGACAAAAGGGCCCAGATTACTGTTATTGAGTCGGAAACGGCGACAAACTCGGAAATAGAAATCAGGGAAGGAGAGCCAGCTCGAGGGAAAAAGAAAGCTACATTGAGATATGGGATGTCAAGAGGCCTCCTCGAGGGTAGCACCGCGTTAAATCTGACACGAAGTTTGGCAGCATCATGATGACGATGATGAAAACCACTATCCAGAGAGCACGAGGGAGATGGATTTTAGTACTTGAAGGGCCTAGTTAATAAGTTGGGTAGGTTTTGACATACTAACTTTTATAAAGGATCTACTTAACCTTGATGGTGCCAGACCTACTTAACTTTCTGCCAATGACAAATGTGAGAACTATATGCATGGTGTGACTGAATGAAACACCTAGAGAGTACCTGGAGTTGAACTGCTATTACCAGTCATAGGGTTAACATAAAAGAGAAGACGACAGAAAAATGAAATTATTGAACAGAGAGGAAGATTGAAAGAATCTAACCAATGGGAAGTATCTGTAATGTATGTATTGATAGTTCGATTTGGCATCATGTCTTGCCTAGGAAAAACTTAGTCCACTCATTGATAAAATATATATGATCATAATAAGACTTTCGCTTTAAAGAAATGTGAAATATCATATCTTGATTTTCTACTGTTCTCTTGACTACGTAAGTGCACCTATTGAACAAGTAATAAAGTGATAAATAAAAGTATCGTTCTCTAGAGATCATAAAAAAATCGATCAAATTACTACTAAAGGTGAACAATTTCAAATTATCTAAGCAATTAAGGATTCATTTAAAACAATCGAAATTCAGAAGAAAACTAAATTAACAAGGAACAAACCAAAATAGAAAATAGAAATTCACAAACTAAACCACAAGAATTTCAAATATAAAGAAGCAGAGAACAGAGGATTTTTATCAAAGGTGAAAAATGTGAGAGCATCCGATTTTGCTTAACAAACAAGATTAATTAAACCAATCTCGTCATGCAATCAAATTGAATATAGTGAGGTGTAGAACTTCCTAATTTAAATCACTATTCTTGGTTTGGTATAGCAACCCTCTTGGATTTAGCAATCCCACTCGATCCATTGTTTAATTTAAGTAAATCCAAATGCATTAGGATCTATGAACGTTTCCCGATTTAATAAACCACCCTCAATTTACATACTAACGAAGCACACAAACAACCTAAATATGTCATTATCTATCTGAATTCATGGGCTAATATATGATAAAGCACTCGCATGGAATCTCCGTTTAGTATCAAACTTCCAACAAAAATCATTCAAGTGGTGATCAAGCACTTAAAAGCATTAGGAACATGATATATAACTCACACACATGAATTCTAGAATGCATAAATGAGTCTGGAAATTAATCAATCATAATTAAACTACATCATAGCTCTAACAACAAGTAGCTAGAACATAATGAAATTTAAATTAAAAACAATGACTAAACTAAACATGATGAAGAACTAGAATATGTTCACCAAGAATAATCAAAGATGACTTTGAATTCGCTTCTTCCTCTTCTTCACTTGTATACGGCATTGAAAGGAGAGGTAAAAGCGAAACCCTAAACTTCATATGAAAAACATGGCACCTCCTCCTCTCCTCGTTTTTTTATCACTTTTTCTTCGGCCTTCATGTATACCTCTTTGTTTTCAATAGAAAATCTTAATTACACTAGAATAGGATTGTAATCAAAGATTCTTCGCAAATATGATCCTCCCAACAATGAAAATCCTAATCTAGCTGGATTTGAATTTCCCCCAAGATATGCTTGATTCTTCTTGATTTCAAATTTGCATGGATTTGATCTCCAAATTCGGGAAGCTTCTACACGGTTTAGGAAGCTTATATGCACCTTTTCATGCATTTTGTCCTCTTAAACTGTGGAATTACAGAATGAGTCCCTAAGCTCCCTTTAACTTCAATTGCCTACAAAATCAATTAAAATAAATAATGTACAATCAAATCCAATTAAAATAAGGAAATATTAAGTCTAAAATAATAAATAACTCTATATAAAAAAAAGTTATCAAATACCTCAAACTTAACATTTTGCTAGTCCTCAAAAAAAATCACAACTAAAAACACAAATTTTTTTTATCAACCATAGTTGCTCGAATTCTTAACAAAAAACATCAGAATCAATGCACAAGTTAAGTCTAACCCTATACATGTAATCCGTGTGTATTTGAAATCCTCAACTTCTCAACTCATATGCAATCAAGATAAATCCACATTGATATGCAAACTCCCAAACTCTGAATCCACTCAACTGAATCTCATAAGTTGTCGATTATTCCTCACTCACAAAGTAGACCATAAAACTCAACCAAGAATTGATAGGTCTTAATAAGCTTATAATGTGGCCTGGCTAAGGGTTCACAAAGAAGTGTTTAAACTCAGCTTAGCTTATAGACACAGTCAATTCCATAGTTCAATTCATTTTTGGATTCAACAATATCAAACACACACACACCACACACACACACACACACACACACTCTCTCTCTCTCTCCTCTCTTCTCTCTCTCTCTCTCCTCTCTCTCTCTCTCTCTCTCTCTCTCTCTCTCCACCTTCAACTTTTTCTTTCCATTGCTTCTAGTTCCATGCTTTATGGCAAAGTTTCCTCCTGTGTCCCTCCTAATAGTGCAATTCCAACCCATTGAGTATCCAAAAGGCTCATTCAAGTTTGAAAGTTGGATATGGGGATCCATAAAAGCAGTATTGAAGAAGCAATATATAAATATTTCTTTTTCGCCACACTTTTCTCTTTCTTTTTCATTTTATTTTTTTGAGATGTCAAGAATCCAGAGTTTATGATATCTCAAAAAAACATGTCCATAGATTATAGGGGAACTGATGTCAAGAAGCTAGGCTACATTGTAAGGGCATCCAAAGAAATTTAGGCAATCGAAGGCTCAATGGGATGACTAAGAATAAAATAAACAAGGTTGGCTTGAAAAGCTCAAATGATCCAATGAATGCCTAAACATTTTTTTAATGGATTTTAGTCTAGAATTTCACCTCGAGAGAAAATCAGACAAATTTTAAGATCTAGGTGATTTCTAAGAGAATCGCATTTCTCACATAAAATCTTCTCTATGTACACATAACTCAAAAACAGGCTAGTGCTTAAAATATGGATTACATGCTCAAGATCAAAACTAACCACACATCAATCCCAATTTTGAATATTATATATATTGCAAAACTTGCATCCAAATTTCAAATTAAGCAAAAATTTCACAAAAAAATTTTCAAAAAATTTGTCTCCCACCCCAGACTAAAATGCAGTAGTGTCCCCAATGTTGAAAAAAAAAAAAGGACAAAACAAACTCCCTAGAATATGATGAACGCATGCTATAGGGGTGTTGGGGTAGAAAAATTGGAGAAATTTTGTCACTACAAAAATAACCAAGTAATTAGGGGCAAAACCATTATCAGGAGGATTCAATTTTTGTTTTTTCTTTTCAGCATAAATGAATAGAACAAATCGATTCCACAAACTATCAACTGCATGAACTGCATCAACTCTTAAGCATTCATTGGCTCGGGGCAGCATATTTCATGTCTTTGAATACATCAAAGGGGACTTGATCATCTTGAACTCCGAGAAATAATTTTCCTTGTTGCACATCAATTAGAGCTCTCCCTATTGTTAGAAAGTGGCCTAGGATGATCGGAACCTGAAATCCTCCTCTATCTTTAAGACAATGAAATATGTAGGGAAAATAAACTGTCAACCTTAACTAGAACATCCTCCACAGACCTCTCGGGTTTGATCAATAATGACTAATTGAAGAGATACGGTGATAGCTTTGCTTCCCTGAAACAAATTCTTGAAAATAGAGCAAGGCGCTAGATTAATATGCATCTAATCACACAAGCCTTATCAAAAATTAAACTTACACCATTCAGTAATAAATAGTAAAACTCACTGGATCTTTCAACTTTAGTGGTAACTTATTCTGCAAAATAGCAAACACTCTTCATTAAGATTCACAGTCTCATAATCTTCCAATTTCTGTTTGTTTACCAAATCTTTGTCAAATTCGCCATACCTATGCATCTGGGCTAAGCATCTACAAAAGGGAATACTAATGTGCCATTTCTTAAAAAGATCAATGAATTTAGAGAATGCTATCTATTTTGTGTTGTTGAAGTTTTTTGGTTATGGAACTGGAGGCACGTATAGTTTTGGATTCTTCGAAAATAACTTGCTTTGAGTTGGATCAGCTTTGGAGGGTTTGATTTCGGGTGTTTCAGCTTTGGGGGGTTTGGTTCTTCCTTCTTTCCTGCTGCTTCATTAGAAAAATTTCTGCTAACTTCTTTTCCACTCCTCAAAGGATTACTTTTACATTCTCAACGGATTATTCTCAGTGTGCTCGGGAAGGGTACCATACGATTTTAGACAAATGGTCGCAACTGGCAACATGCCTCTGTAGATTTCGAATGGATGTCCCTTGATCTGGAACCTCACATCAGCACTTTTAATGAAGTCTTGAGTTGCCTAAGCTAGTTAGTAAACCATCTCCTTAAGATGATTGGTGTTTCTCCTTAGGAGGCCTAAAAGATGGTAGGGATAGTCTCGGCCCTTGCTGATTTTGGTTGCTCCAAGAGAAATTTGAGTGGTTGTACCATCAGGATAATAAGGGTTGAATAAGGATCGTTCTAGGGAGGCTGCTGAAATTTTCAACAAACCTAGTATTTTCAAGAGGATGTGTAAAGGAATACCTACCTGACGTTCAGTGCTAGCATGGCTTCCATTGCAAAAATCACAAGCGGACCTTGAATCTTCAAAAACTAAGTCAATCTTTTTGTTTAAAGCAGCAAAATTGTGTGGCAATGCATTATTGTCACTGACTTCATAAATTCCACTTAGTTTTCTAGCAAACAGGCCTCTCAGATGGCCATTGGAAGCTATTAGATGCCATCTCCTCTAAAAGATCAAATGTTTCCTTAGGTGAATTGTGTTAACATTCCCTCCAATTGTAGCATCAATGGTAGACTTCAAATTCAGCATCACTACATTATAGAATGTATGCACTTGTATCTTAGACTAGTAGACCCAGGATGTGGACAACGCCTTAGTAATTCTCTAAACCTCTCCCATGCTTCTACAGAGACCACCATCCATCTGCACAAAAATTAGAAATATCGTTACGCTCTTGGAAGACTTAGCAAGAGGAAAGTACTTAGTAAGGAATTTTGAGCTAAAGTCCATCCAACATCATGATAGTATCCTATAGGAAAGGAAGTTAAACATGACTAGCTTTGTCATGCAAGGAAAAAAGGAAATAATCTCAAATAATGGCATCATAAATAACGCCATTATATTTATTGCTGTCACAAATTTCAAGAAAAGCAACTGTAAATGGATATGGTATCATCATCCAATAATCCACCAAATTGGACTGCGTTTTGAAGTATCTAAATTAGGGAAGGCTTATTTCTAAATTTTAGCTTGTATGGTTGGCCTCCTAATGCTCAACGTGATCCTTGGACCATAGGTGTGGTATATCCTTCAAAGTCGTCCTTGATTTCCAATTACGTCAACCATAGTATGTTGTTTGTGAAACTTGTTCAAAAAACTTCGGTCTCTCGTCACTCGCTTAGAAAACTGTGCTCAATTCAAGATCAAATTTCTCAAGTTCTTTTGTTGGCTTCGAGTCATGCAATATCCACCTAATTCTTGTGCAGAGCTGAACTCCTCCTCAACGTTGTGGCTTCGCAGGGGCTGGGTGTTGGTTGTTGGTGGATAGGTTTGCAGTTGAAGCTGAACCCTACACTCTTTGTTCTTTTTTTTTGTATTTTTTTAATGTAAAATCCAAACAAATAAAAAAAATTCAAATAGAATAGAACAAAATAAGCTAGACTAACCAAGAATGTCGATATTAATAGTAATGTTGTTATCAAAATTAATCCCCAGCAATGGCGCCAAAAATTGTT
>JAGVVM010020440.1:0-16600 GCA_019149425.1 Psidium friedrichsthalianum
TTTTTTTTAGCAGAATTTCACCTCGAGAGAAAATCAGACAAATTTTAAGATCTAGGTGAGTTCTAAGAGAATCGCATTCTGCACATAAATCTTCTCTATGTACACATAACTCAAACAACAAGGGCTAGTGCTTAAAATATGGATTACATGCTCAAGATCAAAAACTAACTCACACATCAATCCAATTTTGAATAATATATATGCAAAACTTGCATCCAAATTTCAAATTAAGCAAAAATTTCACAAAAAATTTTCAAAAAAAAATTTTGTCTCCCACCCCCAAGACTAAAATGCAGTAGTGTCCCAATGTTGACAAAAAAAGGACAAACAAACTCCCTAGAATATGATGAAGCATGCTATAGGGGTAGTTGGGGTAGAAAAATTGGAGAAAATTTTTGTCACTACAAAAATAAACAAAGTAATTAGGGCAAACCATTATCAGGAGGATTCATTTTTGTTTTTCTTTTTCGCATAAATGAATAGAACAAATCGATTCCACAAACTTATCACTGCATGAACTGCATCAACTCTTAAGCATTCATTTGCTCGGCAGCATATTTCATGTCTTTGAATACATCAAAGGTGACTTGTGATCATCTTGAACTCCGAGAATTAATTTTCCTTGTTGCACATCAATTAGAGCTCTCCCTATTGTTAGAAAAGGTTGGCCTAGGATGATCGAACCTTGAAATCCTCCTCTATCTTTAAGACAATTAAATATCTGCCAGGAAAATAAACTTGTCAACCTTAACTAGAACATCCTCCACTACCTCTCGGGTTTTTGATCAATATTGACTAATTGAAGAGATACGGTGATAGCTTTTGCTTCCCTGAAACATAATTTCTTGAAAATAGAGCAAGGCGCTAGATTAATACTTGCATCTAAATCACACAATGCCTTATCAAAATAAAATTACCCATAGTACAATAAATAGTAAAACTCACTGGATCTTTCAACTTAGTGTAACTTATTCTGCAAAATAGCTAAACACTCTTCATTAAGCTTCACAGTCTCATAATCTTCCAATTTCTGTTTGTTTACCAAATCTTTGTCAATTCGCATACCTATGCATCTGGGCTAAGGCATCTACAAAAGGAATACTAATTGCCATTTCTTAAAAAGATCAATGATTTAGAGAATTGCTTATCTATTTTGTGTTGTTGAAGTTTTTGGTTATGGAATTGGAGGCACGTATAGTTTTGGATTCTTCGAAAATAACTTGCTTTGAGTTGGATCAGCTTTGAGGGTTTGATTTCGGGTGTTTCAGCTTGGTTGTTTGGTTCCTTCCTTCTTTCCTGCTGCTTCATTAGAAAAATTTCTGCTAACTTCTTTTCCACTCCTCAAAGTGATTACTTTTACATTCTCAACTGGATTCTTCTCAGTGTTGCTCGGAAGGGTACCATACGATCTTTTAGACAAATGGTTCGCTAACTGGCCAACATGCCTCTGTAGATTTCGAATGGATGTCCTTGATTTGGAACCTCACATCAGCACTTTTAATGAAGTCTTGAGTTGCCTAAGCTAGTTTAGTAACCATCTCCTTAAGATGATTGTGTTGTTTCTCCTAGGAGGCCTAAAAGATGGTAGGGATAGTCTCGGCCTTGCTGATTTTGGTTGCTCCAAGAGAAATTTAGTGGTTTTACCATCCAGGATAATAAGTGTTTGAATAAGGATCGTTCTAGGGAGGCTTGCTGAAATTTTCAACAAACCTAGTATTTTCAAGAGGATGTGTAAAAGGATTACCTACCTGACGTTCAGTGCTAGCATGGCTTCCATTGCAAAATTCACAAGTCGGACCTTGAATCTTCAAACTAAGTCAATCTTTTTGTTTAAAGCAGCAAATTGTGTGGCAATGGCATTATTGTCACTGACTTCATAAATTCCACTTAGTTTTCTAGCAAACAGCCTCTCAGCTGGCCATTGAAGCTATTAGATGCCATCTCCTCTAAAAGATCAAATTTTCCTTAGGTGATTTGTTGTTAACATCCCTCCAATTGTAGCATCAATGGTAGACTTCAAATTCAGCATCACTACATTATAGAATGTATGCACTTGTATCTAAACTAGTAGACCATGATGTGGACAACGCCTTAGTAATTCTCTAAACCTCTCCCATGCTTCATACAGAGATCACCATCCATCTGCACAAAATTAAATATCGTTACGCTTCTTGGAAGACTTAGCAAGAGGAAAGTACTTAGTAAGGAATTTTTGAGCTAAGTCATCCAACATCATGATAGATCCTATAGGAAAGGAAGTTAAACCATGACTTAGCTTTGTCATGCAAGGAAAAAGGAATAATCTCAACTTAATGGCATCATCAATAACGCCATTATATTTTATGGTGTCACAAATTTCAAGAAAAGCATGTAAATGGATATTGGTATCATCATTCAAAATCCACCAAATTGGACTGCGTTTTGAAGTATCTAAATTAGGGAAGGCTTATTTTCTAAATTTTTAGCTTGTATGGTTGGCTCCTAATGCTCAATGTTGATCCTTGGACCATAGGTGTGGTATTATCCTTCAAAGTCGTCCTTTGATTTCAATTACGTCAACCATAGTATTGTTGTTTTTGAAAACTTGTTCAAAAACTTGGTCTCTCGTCATCGCTTTAGAAAACTGTGCTCAATTTCAAGATCAAATTTCTCAAGTTCTTTTTGTTGGCTTCGAGTCATGCAATATTCCACCTAATTCTTGTGCAGAGCTGAACTCCTCCTCCACGTTGTGGCTTGCAGGGGATGGTGGTGGTTGTTGGTGGATAAGGTTTGCAGTTGAAGCTAAACCCTTACCCTCTTTGTCTCTTTTTTTTTGTATTTTTTTAAATGTAAAATCAAACAAATAAAAAAATTCAAATAGAATAGAACAAAATAAAGCTAGACTAAACAAGAATTGATCGATATTAATAGTAATTGTTGATTTATCAAATTAATCCAGCAATGGCGCCAAAAACTTGTTCTTTGATTAGCAACACAAGTACACGTATCGAACAAGTAATAAAGTGATGAATAAAAGTTTTGTTTCCATAGAGATTGTAGATAAATCAATCAAATTACTCACTAAGGTGAACAATTTTCAAATTTATCTAAGAAATTAAAGATTCATTAAAGCAATCGAAATTCTGAAGAAAACAAATTAACCAAGGCAGCAAACTAAAATAGAAAATAGAAATTCACAAAATAAATCTAGAAATTTCAAATATAAAGAAGCAGAGAGCAAAGTATTTTTATCAAGAGTAAAAAACATTAGAGCATCCGATTTCACTTAACCAATCAAGGTTAGTTAACCAATCTCCTCATGCAATCAAATTGAACCCATAGTGTGATGGTAGAACTTCACAATTTAAATCACTATCCTTGGTCTGGTGTAGCAACTCTACTTGGATTTAAGCAACCCACACTTGGTCTATGTGAATTTAAGTAAATCCAAACGCATTAAGATCTATTAACATTTCCCGATTCAACAAACCACCCTCGATTTACCTACTACCAAAACCACACAAACAACCTAAGATATCTCTCTATCTATGTTGATTCATGGCTATATATCGTAAGCAGTCGCATGAAATCTCTTTTCGTCTCAAACAAGCAACAAAAATCATTCAAGTGGTGATCAGCACTTAAAAGCATTAGGAACATGATATATAACTCACACATCTGAATTTTGGAATTGCATAAATGAGTCTATAAAATTAATCATAGTTAAACTACATAGTAACTCTAACAACAAGTAGTCTAGAACATAATGAAAATTAAACTAAAAAGCAATGACTAAAATAAACATGATGAAGAACTTGAACTAGTTCACCAAGAATAATCAAGGATTGATTTGAATTCCCCTTCTTTTTCTTCACTTGGCATACGGCATTGAAAGGAAGAGTAAAAGCGAAACCCTAAATTTCATATGAAAAAAACAGCACCTCCTCCTCTCCTCCTTTTTTTTTCCCCTCATTTTTCTTCTGCCTTCATGTATGTGACACGGGCCGAGGTCTTCGTGCCCCAGCCGGTCGATCATCAGGCCGAGAAACACCCCAGACTTGCTGTGTTTGGGACCCCTAGGGTTTTTCTAGGGTTTTCTACTAGAGTTTCCAGAATACTCCAGAGAAGGGTAGTCTTGTAAATACTCGATGTTTCTGGAATGTTCTGTACTTATGACGGTAGTTAGGGAGTCGGTGGATGGATCCTGAGCCATCGGATCAAAGAAAGATCTAACGGTTGTAATCTGAGGCCTCTACTATATAAAGAGGCGTCCTCCTTCTCATTTGAATAAGACAAAAAGAACGACAAAGAAAAACAAAAGGCCCTCTCCAGAGTCTCTCTCTCTAGAACTCTCTCTCTACGCGATCCGGGTCAAAACAGGCTTAGCTTGGGCGCTCCAACGATCCCAGGACGCCCAGGTCGCCGCACGAGCCGACCATCCGCAACCGGCCCGTGACAAGTGGTATTAGAGCAGCCCTGTAGAGACGGTTCGTGACGATCGCAGAGCATCAACCTGGTCGAGATTATGGCCAACCTAGAAGAAGTTCAAACAAACGTGGGGAAGGAGAAAATCCCCACGACAAAGCCCAAGAAATAGCCCCACTGGAAAGACGTGGAAGATCGAGACGACGTGAAGAGTCAGCGGAAGCGTTGTCTGCGCTCAACGAAAAATTCTCGAAGATGAGAGCCACGATGATGGAGCTGGTCGATGGACTTGACGACGTCAAGGACAGGATCGCTGAGTTGACAGGACGATCCGTGACGACTTCTCTCTCGTGATGAACGGAGCGATCGGTCCGCTCCAAATGAAAGACGAAGCTCTCGAGGCGTCGATCGAAGCCTTGAAGCTCGATTTACAAGAAAACGATATGTCCCATCAAGCGGAGATTGAATCGCTGAAGATGGAGATTCAAGGGCTCAAGACTGAGCTGGTCTTGTGCAAAAACCAGCATCGCAAAACGGTGCAACCACTACACAAAACGCGCCAAGGATTGACGTGCCGAGGCGAAAGACTTCAAAGGCGAGCGATCCGCTGTGGAGGTGGACAACTTCCTCTGGAGCATGGAGCAGTACTTCTTGGCCATGGGCATAAGCGACACTACGGCTAAGGTACGAACTGCTGCACTATATCTCGCTGATAACGGCATGTTGTGGTGGCGATTCATGCTCGATGAGGCGAGGAAAGGCTCATCGGACTACATAGAAACGTGGGACGAGTTTGTCCAAGAGCTCAGGAATCACTTCTATCCCGAGCATGCTCCTCAAGAAGCCCGAAGCAAGCTGCATCGCCTGGAACAGAAAGGCTCAATCCAGGAGTACGTGAAGGCGTTTTCCGAGCTCAAGCTCCAAATCCCTAATCTTGGTGAGGAGGAGCTCTCGGAGCGTTCATGGATGGACTCAAGCCGTGGGCGCAGCTCGAGCTAAAGCGACGAGATGTCAAGAGCATTACCAAGGCGGATCTCCGTGGCTGAATCACTGGTCGACTTCAACAAGGCGATCTGTCCAAGTCAAGAGGCAGCGGGTGGAAGTCCTGATCGTGGCACGGAACGCAGGAGGACGAAGTCGATTCCTACCGTGGTAGAAAAGACCATGGTGAAAAAGAAAGAAACTGGGGAGAAGGTTCATCCAGACCCCCCTACCAACAACGGGGTAGCCGACCCCAAAACTACATCAACCAGGAGGACAGGTTCAAACATCCTCCCTCACAACCGTGTGGTATCTGCAAAGGCGGCCATTGGACACAGCTTTGTCCTAAAAAGAACCAAGGTAAAACGCTGTACTCCGTCGTTACCAAGGAAGGTAAGGAGGATGAGCAGAAAAAAGATGAACCGAAAGAGGCGCGGCTCGGAACGATCCAGAAGATCAACACCGTGCGGCCTGGTTCACCACCAAAACCATCCCCGAGCGCACAAACTCTATACTTCGTGGACGTCAAGGTGTATGGGAAGACTCTCCAGGCCTTGGTGGACACGGGGGCAACAGACGTATTCCTCTCGAGCGAGGCAGCGAAGTGGCTGAAACTTCGCATTGATCCATCCGATCGTTGGTACAAACCAGTCAACGCGGATGAAATACCAGCTACCGGCGTTGCTCGAGGCGTCAAGATTGAAGTCGGCGACTGGACAAACAGGCTCGATTTCGAGGTAATCCCGCTCGACGACTATGACATGATTTTGGGGATGGACTTCTTTGACAGGGCTGAAGCTATAATCGATTTGAGAACCAAGTCGATCATCATAACCGATCGCAAATGCCCGACCGTGGTGAGCCTGCGCACCGAGGTGAAGGAGTCAAAACGCATCTCCACGATCCGATTCGTGGGTACTAAGCGAAGAAATCCGACGCCGACCAAGCCGAAGCACGGGTTCCGACCAGTGCAAAAGCAGAAGAAAGAGTGGGAGCTGCCCACAAAAACACAAAACAAGAAGCCAACCCAGATGCTGTTTCCGGAGATGGAAGACCTTGGAGCGGCAAAAACAAAGAAAGAGTCGCTCAAGACTCATGCTGTGGTCGAGACACCGACCAAAACACAAGTCCCGAAGCCAAAGAAAAAGCGCTCTCGTGGACGCAAAAACAAAAACCAAAGGAAGCCGACGACTCGAGGAAAGGAGGCGGGCGGCCAAAACAAAACAGATGCTGAAAAGTTCGACCCCAAGCGAGGAGCACCGAGGGCGGCGCTCGAATGGGTGGGGGAGAATGACACGGGCCGAGGTCTTCGTGCCCCAGCCGGTCGATCATCAGGCCGAGAAATACCCCAAGACCTGCTGTGCTTGGGACCCCTAGGGTTTTTCTAGGGTTTTCTATCAGAGTTTCCAGAATACTCCAGAGAAGGGTAGTCTTGTAAATACTCGATGTTTCTGGAATGTTCTGTACTTATGACGGTGGTTAGGAAGTCGGTGGACTAGATCTGAGCCATCGGATCAAAGAAAGATCTAACGGTTGTAATCTGAGGCCCTCTACTATATAAAGAGGTGTCCTTCTTCTCATTTGAATAAGAAATCGAAAAAGAACCGACAGAAAGCAAAGGCCCTCTCCAGAGTCTCTCTCTCTAGAACTCTCTCTCTACGCGATCCGGGGTAAGAAAAGGCTTAGCTTGGGCGCTCCGACCATCCCAGGACGCAGGTCGCCGCGCGAGTCGGCCCTCCGCAACCGGCCCGTGACACAATCCTATGTGAAAATGTCTGTATGACCCTCAACCTCAGCTATATAAAGCGAGTTGATGTCTGAATAAATGGCAAAGTCCAGAGAAGAGAAAATTTTGCGAACTGCCACTATATTCTCTCCAATCTTAGCTGATACAAAAGCTTATGGTATTTGGAGACAATACACCAATTCTCACGTAAGCACGAGTTTGCTCGGTCTTCGATCTTCAGTCTTCAAGAGGGAGAAAGCAATTTTTAAGGTAATATACATATGTTGTCTATAATTGTAGGGAAGCTTTCCCGAAGACATCGGCAACACTCTTCCTTCTCTCTCTACCCTTAGCGCCACCAGTAACCTATTCACCGGGAAGATTCCGTCATCTTTGGTGAATGCCACCGGTTTTCAGGAACTTTACCTTTACAACAATAGGTTGCATGGACCAGTGCCAAAAAATCTAGGAAGGATTAAAGGCCTTTACGTGATTGCGTTGGCTCGTAACCAGTTGCACGATGACTTGAGTTTCATTTCTTCTTTAGCTAATTGTTCCAATTTAGAAATTCTCTCGTTGGGCTCAAACTTGATTCACGGATCATTGCCGACATCCATCTCTAATCTCTCCACCAGCATTCAGCGAATTCAATTGCCAAATAATCAGATCCAAGGAACTATTCCTACAGCTCCGGGAAATCTCTTCAGCTTGACTTTCTTGAGTTTACAGGATAATTTTCTAACCGATCACATTCCTGATTCCATCGGAGCACTTTACAACTTGCTGCAACTTGATATAAGCGGAAACATGTTTACTGGAGAGATCCTGTCTTCGATTGGTAACATGACATCCTTATATGTCCTTGACCTTAACACCAACAATTTCCAAGGCTACATTCCGCAAAGTCTCAGCAACTGCAAGCAATTAACTGTGCTCAATCTTTCAAACAATAACCTACTTGGCTTGGTTCCAGTTGAAATCTTGGGTCTTTCTTCCTTGTCGATCTTTTTCAGTTTAGCACATAATAATTTAAGTGGATCTCTTCCACTGCAAGTTGGCTCTTTAATAAATCTCGGAGAATTAGATTTGTCTTACAACAGACTGACTGGCTTAACTCCGGCCTCCATAGGCGGGTGCTTGAAATTGGAACGGCTTCACTTGGAAGCTAATTCTTTTCATGGTCAAATCCCCCAAGCTTTACGTCCATTACGGGACCTACAAGAGCTGGATCTTTCTAGTAATAATTTATCTGGTCCAATCCCGACCTTTCTCACAGAGCTCTCACTACTCAAGTACTTGAATTTGTCCTTCAATGAACTAGAAGGACAAGTTCCGAAGGGCGGAGTTTTTCTTAATGCAAGTGCCGTGTCGGTTTCTAGAAATAGACAACTCTGTGGGGGTGTTCCGGTTCTAAAGCTTCCTCTTTGCAAATCACCAAGTTCTGACAAGTCTTCTACAACCGAGACCATAGTCATATCTGTGGTAGCTGTCAGTTTGCTATGTTTGGCTTCGTTGTTCCTACCTATCTTTTGTTACCGCAAAAAGAAGCAGACAACAACCGATGCCTCAACGTCATCGTCCTTGGAGCACCAATTTTTGATTATTTCTTATGAAGAACTCCTGAGAGCTACTAACAGATTCTCCGAGACCAATTTGATTGGTAAAGGGAGATATGGCACGGTTTATAAAGGTATTCTTGATGGCGGTGCCACGGTGGCAGTGAAGGTGCTCAATTTAATGCAAAGAGGTGCATTGAGGAGCTTTATCTCCGAATGTCAAACTCTAGGAACCATTAGACACCGAAACCTCGTGAAGATACTCAGCGTCTGTTCAAGCGTGGACTTTCATGGTAATGACTTCAAAACTCTAATATATGAGTTTATGGCTAATGAAAGCTTGGAGGAGTGGCTGCACCCGTGATTATTGGACAAGATGATGAGCAAGGTGAATTGAGAAATTTGAGACTAGTGCAAAGGTTAAACATTGCAGTCGACATAGCTACTGCGATCGAATATCTCCATAAGGGTTGTTCTCTAGCAATTGTTCATGGAGATCTGAAGCCAAGTAATGTGCTCCTGGACAATGATATGGTGGCTCAAGTTGGAGATTTTGGGCTTGCAAAGATCATTTCAACAATGACTGTCGAGGCCACAAGAGTTCAGGACCAGGGTAGTTCAACTTCAACCGCAATCAGAGGATCCATTGGCTATGTGCCTCCAGGTATGAATATGTCATATTCTTGATTAGTTTCAGTTGATTGCAATAGTAACATGAGTGTTAAAAGTTTGAATAAACAATAATCATTAATGTTATGTTATGCTTCGTATGCTCTGAAACCTCCGTCTCACAACACAATTTCCGCTTTTCCCTGTTAATAGCATCAACAGAAAAAGAAAATGCGTATCTTTGTGCCTGAAAAGATGAATAGGAGCGTGTCATAATCGTACTTAAAATGAAGATGAGAAAAAGCCATCGTAAATTTGATCAATGAACGAATATATTTTTGGTCAAAACTTGTGAATCTGTTAAGCATATTGTATCTTGTCATATTCATATTTTCTTTTTATAATTCATATTTTATCTCATAGCATGGTCATGCAGCGAAAATAGATAATCTGTAATAGTGTGATAAAGTCAATTACGGTACGAGAAATTGAAGGAAACTTGTGATTCTCTTTCGGTATGCCATGACTTAAGGTCTTGACAATAAGTAATTGACCCCTCACTGTGGACCATTTCTTGTAGAAATGCAAATGCACGGTAATATCACACAACAAACACCAAGTGAAAACACGTTGGGCTCTATCCGACTTTCACTAATCTAATTCAAGTATAAATCCATCACCCTCAACAAATCACTCCGAGTCTCTTCTTGTTCCCCCGTTGTGTGCCTTTGTTCTTCTAGGCATTTTCCCGTCTTCCGGAAAATAAATTGTGCGGTATAATTAAATATAAGAAAAAGTATAATGTTCATTCCTATTTGATGTCTTAATGAAATTTTCAGAGTATGGCATGGGACACAAGGTTTCCACACTAGGGGATGCATACAGTTATGGCATTTTATTATTGGAGATGTTCACTGGGAAGAGACCCACTGAAGAGTCCTTTGGGCACCATCTTAACCTCCATAGCTTTGTTCGAATGGCTCTTCCTAATAGAGCAATGGACATCGTAGACTTAAGGCTTTGGAGTGAAGTTGTGATGGACAACAAGAGAGCAAGATAAGAGATTGTGTAATCTCCATATTCGAAGTTGGAGTCGCATGTTCGATGGAATCATTGTCGGATCGAATGGACATGACCAAGGCAATTAGGAA
The DNA here is from genome assembly GCA_019149425.1 of Psidium friedrichsthalianum. NCBI lineage: Eukaryota > Viridiplantae > Streptophyta > Magnoliopsida > Myrtales > Myrtaceae > Psidium > Psidium friedrichsthalianum. The sequence goes on from JAGVVM010020440.1 coordinate 10,428, forward strand.
ATTATGCTCGATCAAGGCGAGTTATGAAACCAAAGAGAGGAGGACGTATGTAGCTAAGTCAATTGTCTTGTTTCATGTTGAAACTCTTTCACTAGTAGAGACAATCATCATGCAGAGGCAGTGCTAGCAAATTGACGTGAATGTCTCCCTAACTAGCTTGCGTACCCATACCTATTACCCATATTCTTAATAATACACCAATATCTATATCTAAAATCGCAGAAAGTGGATGTAATGAGTTGGAGTCTCCCTATTTCCCTTAAGTAGCCATGTAAAATTTGATGAATTTGCTTATTTGCAAGTTTGTCCTCATTCTGATGCTACTGTATAACATAAGATCTATGCATTGCTTGATTACCTAACATGAGTAATTAATTAATTATCTGCAATTTTAACATCTGTTGCGACATCCATTATATGAATAAATGATGGGTTAATAATTTTGAGAGGTTGTCAAGTTGGTCAAGATTGAATATCAAACTATATAGATCATAAAATTTGTTGGCGTTGGTAAATATTTCGGGGACCCTTGTTTCTCACATTGGGTACGTTCACGTGAGTTTAGGGAAATCGAAGTATGAACTGACGACATGGGACCCTTGCACATAGAATGCGGGGCTTCAGGGGCAACGCCCTCGACACGAGGGTTCCATTGCCCGATCAATGGGCGGTGCCTTGAGGGTAACGCCCTCGAAACAACATCGGGTTTAGGCTTGTGTTTAAGTAGGCCCGTTTATTGTGAGATCAAAGGGCTTTCGGATAGGCTAGGATTTTAGACCCATTATTTTTAAGTCATATTTATTGTACTCATATGAGAAATCATTGTAACGAGCGGAAAAATATAGTAGAATTCCTTTGCAAGACACATCCCTATTCTTGGGTAAACCTAGGTAATCTTGTATGTCATCAATTCTCTATCTTCCATGTGATTACATTGATATTCGGTTTAGGATAAATCCCATCAAGATTGTGATATTAATTCCTAGTGTGTACACACGATTTCAAAAGGGCTAGATGTGTGGGGAAAAAAGGGGTAGTCAACTTTACAAAGGATGCTTACACATATATTATAAATAGAGCAGCAAATTGGTCGATCGGGTTTAGTATGGAGTATTCCCACCTTGTTTTGACTTGTTAAATTCGGTCGGACCTATTTATTTCATTTTGTTTCTATATACAACTCAACCCTCAAAGTCCATAGCCAATTATGTAACTAACTTAAGTATGTTCATAAGAGTATAAGTTGGTCGAGTTAAATTTAATATCAAGTTGAAAGAAAATTTACCATAATAAGAAGTACAATGGAAAAAATGAAAAAGCCGATATGTACTATATTAGATAAACATGCTAAAAATTGAAAAAGAAATTTCATTTGGTTTGCAAATTTGCAAAAACTCTAATGTATAGCAACGGGCCTTTGTCTCCATCGAATCGTTACTGTGGTCAAGCCATCTGTTACGCGGAACAAGCGATCAAACAATAAATAGACAGAACAAGAAAATAAATTAGACACTAGATGTACGTGGTTCGGTCGTAGAGACCTATGTCCACGGAGAGAGCAGCAACGAATTTCACCATAGATCAAGCGATACACGAAGATTACAAACCACACTCGAGTCACTCAAGCACTCTTAGTATTTCCCAGCCCCAATTACATTCAAGAACGCACGCAGTGTTTAGCCTCATAATTCCTAATGAAATAATCTCTCAATCTCACAAAGAAATTAATACGCAAATCTTACAACAAGATTTAATATACTTCAACACTTGAATTCCTGATGTAATTCCACGAAGGTAGACCTTTGCCAAGCACTCGACGAAACGACGCTTCATTGATCATCTTCTTATCAACAATGGCAGACTTGTATATAAACAAATAAGCCATACACATATTGGAGAAATAAAATAGGGAAGTTCGGTCAATGAAAAACCAAGATTGACTTTCCTATTTTGTCTTTATCTTACGTGGAAAGTCCAACTCCAATAGAAATATTGTTATTGATCTTGATTTGAAATATATCAAACAGAATATATCACACTATTTTCTTCAAGATAGATTTCTGTGATATTCAAAATAACCCCCCCTCTTCCTCTCTTTACATGGCGCTTTTAGTACTAGAATGCAACCACACCATGAGGTCACGAGCTCAAGGCGAACTCTTACTATCGTGCTTAACTGTGAGCCTGCGATCAAAGAGCACGAAGAGGAAGGCAAGCTCGTTGCGAGATTGTGAGCTCAAGGCCAACTCTCGATGTCATGGTTGAGCGTGAGCTCACTATCAATTGGATGCCATGCTTGATTGAGTTGGGGCGACATTGCAACAAAATTCTGTTGCGGCGATGTTGGCCAACTGTCAATAGAGTGTAACGCAACAGGATAGTTAGGAAAAAGCGAAGCAAACATACTGACTCATAGAACAGATGGCGTATACTATCTTAGGAGAAGTTACCTTGAGATATACGAAGTTGTTGGCTAATGGCGTATAAATATCACGCTCGACCCATAAGAAGGTTGGTGAGTATCTATTGAGTGACTAAATTTTCTCAACCAGCGGACAGCCTTGGTTGGTTTGAAAGAACCAAACAATGGAACAAAAAGGAAAATATCCTCGAATCTCCCTTTCTTTTTTTCTTTTCCATTGGCATGTCATTAAAGAGACATGGAGTCAACAACTGAGAGCAATGTGTCGTAGGTCCTGGGTCATAACGTTTGGAGAATTGCCTCACTCAACTTCAAGCCTAAAACCTTCTGAAATTTAATCAATTTTGTACCCATTTCTCATACATATTCGAAAATGCATACTATGCCCAGGTGGTCGCACTTGAAGGGTTTTAGAGATGGCCCCAAAAGATTCAAGAGGTGGCTCTCACCATGTAGTACTCTGCCCTTACAAGGTTCGAGACCTAGCTTCCAAGGTATATCTCTTGAGCTTTGACACATAGATTAGTCATGAACCATGTGTAAATCAAGAGCATCCCATACGCCATGTGTCCACTAATTACAAAAACTATTTTCAGACTAGACCTCATGATAGAATATCTCATTTTCTTTACTCAAAATTAAGTAATGTGTCGAAAAGCAATTGACATTAAGAAATGTTAATTTTAGGCCTCAACGTATTAAGTGTGACTTTTCAATATACGATAAATTGCCGCGAGAATAAATTGTCATGAGAAAGTAATTTTTTAGAAATTTTGTGAACAAAAATTGTGAACTACTTATCTTGAATAATTATGTGGCATCTTGAGATGACGCTTGAATCATTTATGTTTATTTTTAATTTCTCTTTCTCACTTTCTTTTGTTTGATTTCTGACTTCATGCCTATTTAATGATATGTCCAAGTCACATAGATGCCATATCATTTAGCAAGAAATTTTTAGTAAAGTATATGCAACATTAGTCTTGCAATACTCGTCTAACTATGCTCACTAAAAGCATTACATTCTAGCTACGTATGGTAATGCTGTAGAAATGCATATGATAAAAAAGTGTTCCCAAAGTAGACCGGGAACATTTTTAACTACAGAAACACTTTTAAAGCAGAAATAAGAAATAAAAAAAAACTTGCTTCTGTGCTCCCGAAACACTTTTTAAAAACACATTTGGAACATTTTTTAGAAACAATTATGGACACTTTCTTGAACACGCACCTTCTCTTTTGCTCTTACAAGAGTAGCTCCTCTCTCCTCTCCTTCTGTGCTTCTCAACCAATAGACGCCGCTGCTCCTCCAATGAGTTTCCACCGTTCTCCTCCTCTTCTTCCTCTTCTTGCCCTCTCAAATTTGGGCGAGGCTTTGCCTCACGCAATGACCTCGAGCCAAACCTCACCATCACCAATCAAGCTTCAACCTCGGTCAACAATGGCGGGGATTATGTCGCGCTCATCGCACGAGGTTGAGCCCCTCCTAGATCTGGGTAGGGCTCGCCTGAGCAGGCTCGCACGAGCCAACCCCTGCCCAGATCTAGGTGACGATGGCAAGGGGTCGGCCTCGTGCTTGCCTCTTGAGGCTGAGCCTCACCCAAATTTAAGTGCGTTAACACGAGCTCACCCGTCGTGTTGTGTTAGTGATTACTCAAATCTAAGCGGTTCTCCTTCTTTTATTATTTTGGTGATCGTCTAGTGCTTTAATGAAACAGGGCCCATGATTGAGTCAATATTAATGATATCTGACTTATATAAATAATATTTTAGGGGTATTTCGGTCATTTAAAAATTTTGGACTGTTGGACATTTAGTTCAGGTTATCGAAGCAATTGTGTCAGGGTTAGGTTTGGGCGCGAATGGTATCGACGCTTCAATTCAACAGCCCAATTTCCTCTACCCGATGCCTCAGCAGGATTTTCCAAACCTTTTTCAGGCTAAATACAATCGTGTCCAATTATTGTCCTTTAAACCATGAAAATCTAATATTATTTATCTTATAAATGTCTGAATTTCGGGATGTCACAAATCTCCCTCCTTAAGAACTTACGTCCCCGAAACTTATCCTTTACTTCTGTCACGCCCCGAACCCACGAGCCACGCGACATCCCTGTTATACCTGTACGGTCGAATGGTTGACTACTACGACGGCCCAGGAAACTCGTCGTAACCAAACGACCTCAGAGTTTTTGTAACAACGGAAGCGAGCTCCTTCAATCGCATACATCGAATAAGGGTAGAGAGAGAGAGAGACAGACTAATCAATTCATCAAATCACAATTTATATTATATGTCCTTTTTATACAACAGTCAAGATGACGCCATATACAATTCAAAGCTCTTGTCACCTCATTACAACCAATTGCTCGACCTTTACAACAAAAGGACTTAGGTCGGCAAGTTTCTCAACTCCAATAGCGAGCAAACCACACAAATTTCTACCAAGGGGCTTCTACCTCCACCCTGCTCGTCATCATCCGTCCCACCATCTGGTCAAGGGAAAGACTAGTCTCTCGATCATTTTCCTTCGGGATCCTCTGTCTTACCCATATTACATTCCCTGCTCGGACGGGGTCTGAAAAATAAGGGTAATCACCCGTGAGAATAAATCTCAGCAAGCTAACCCCTAATCTCCTCCTCAGGACGCCAAACAGGCCTAGACCAAACTCTCAGGTCCCAACTCAAATACTCAAAATCACCGGGCCAAATTCCATAGCCAAAAAGCAGTTCAAATTTAGAGAAGTCGCCACAGGGTGGCCAAGCATATAAAACATTTTTAACAGGCCCAATCCAGGACCACACAAAACCCAGATAACACAATCAGTTAAGAGCTCAATAAAAGCATTTAAATTTTCAATTTGAAACCACGTCCAATCCAGGACAATCAATGCAAATACATATGCATGCACGCTCAATCTGAGCCTTGGCTTAACAGCCAATTTGACCTGCGTCATATAGGCGCATCAGGTCTGACCCGCGTCGTGGACGCCTTAGGTCTGTGCCTCAACCCGTGTGTGGGACGCCTCAGGTTGGCACCTTATCACTCCAGCTACCCCGCGTCTTACGCTTCAGGGCGCACGAGGCTACGTTTCCCGCCTCTGAGGCTACATTTTACGCCTCTGTGGCTACATTTTACGCAATGGCTACATTTTACGCCAGGTGACTTTATGGCTACATTTTACGCCAAGTCACAATGATATGCAATCAAACATGCGAAAACCGCGCATTCGCCTTCAGGCAGTAAAAACCCCTTTTTAAATTCATTTGGACAGAAATCATCGGCCAAGTACGTTAGGCCACATTTCAAATACAAGTCCAAATATTCAATCCATATTTCCAGCCAGATGGCCAAACCAATCAACTCATTTTGCGAACCCAATTGTCGCACTCCCTTTCAGGCAATAAAATCCTTTAAATTCATTTGGACAGAAATCATCGGCAAGTACGTTAGGCCACATTTCAAATACAAGTCCAAATATTCAATCCACATTTCCGGCCAAATGGCCAAGCCAATCAACTCATTTTGCGAACCTAATTGTCGCACTCGCCTTCAGGCATAAAATCCTTTAAATTCATTTGGACAGAAATCATCGGCCAAGTACGTATGCCATATTTCAAATACAAGTCCAAATATTCATCGGGCATACGAAACAATGCCAGTTTCAATTGGGCAAAAACCTTGGCCAAGTACGTTAGGCCAAAACCTAAAACATGTGCCCAAATATTTCAATTCACATGGCCGACAAAA
>JAGVVM010020441.1:0-10926 GCA_019149425.1 Psidium friedrichsthalianum
TTCATTTAAGTGTATTTTAACTTGTGATATCTATGATAGTAGAAACATTAGAGTTATATCCGATACATAATCCTGTCAACTCTAAAATAAGCATTTTCATAAGAAAATTTGTATCTCCATATATTTTTAGTACTTATGTTAATATAAATCTCCTTCCTTATTTTTTAGATAGATTAAAAATTTCAAGTGATCTTTGTGTTTTCTCAATAAAGTTAGTAAAAACTATATAATGAAATAAAAATAACAGGAATATCAACACAATACAACTTTAAATGAGGTTCTACTTTTTCTATTATAGATATCATAAGTGAAAATATGTTTAAAAAGAATTGCTGTCCTATTTATACATGTCAAAATGGCGAAAAAGTAATTTCATATATTTGTTGATTTAGGAAATGGAGTGAAATGATTTTTTTTCCTAAAATCCAAGTAATAGTATAATTATGAAAACTTTTGACTTTCTTTCATGATTGAAAGTTTAAAGACTAAATTGAATATTTAGGAATAGTTCAAGGATCGCATTGGATGAATTAAACGTTCAAGACTATGCGGGTGTCCTAAAAAAATTTGGAAGCCAAAAGGTATCCATGTATAAAAGTAACTCGTCCAGACAGTTAACGACAACATTACACTTCTCGCTATTTTCATGCTAATTTTATCTAGATTAGAAGGAACATGAAACTACTTATGGCAAAAGAAATTCAACAACGGATGGGTTTCCCTTCTGAAGGCCTCAAATAATAGTCAAAAACACTGCAGCACTAGTTCCAAAGTAAATCCTGAAATGTATGCAACTGTTGTTACTCCTATGCAGACTATAGCCTTCCTGATTAATAAAGGAGTAAACCCCAACATTACAAACTCCAGAGGTTTCACAGCACTTGGCCTATTAGCACAAGGAGAAAGCGCGGGAAGGGCCTCAGAGATTAAGGTTTCTGTTCCTCAAACTTTGGGGAATCACGACCCATTCGGACAACCAGTCTACACGAGTAACACGGTGGCCGCCTTCCAACCACCTGTAAGGAAAGAGGACGAAAGGGAAAAAAGAGAAAGTGGCAAAACGGTATGCATAAGACGCTAATGGTGGTAGCGACATTGCTAGCTACCATGGCATTCCAAGCCAGCATCACCCCGCCTGGCGGCCTTTGGCAGGAAGATTCTTTTGAAGGGGGAAAAAACCGTACCGCGGGCGAGTCCATAATGGCGGACAAGGACCCGGCGTCGTACAAAGAATTTGTAACATGTAACACGGTAAGCTTCGTCGCATCGCTTAGCGTCATTATGCTTCTCATAAGTGGTCTTCCTCTAAAGCAGCACCGAATCACCACATGGATTGCGATGCTGACTATGTGGGTTGCGATAACCTTCGCGGCGGCGACTTATGCCATCTCCGTATTTGTCTTCACACCGCCGACGGAACTGAAGACTTTGATAAAGCAGTTGGAGGTGCGGTGCTGGCATGGGTTGCATTGATGGCTTTTTTTTTCCTGTGCCACATTGTTCGCTTAATCTGGAAATTGGTAAGCAAAGTCCTGAAATTCGTCCGCAAAGCCTTGACAGAACGCAGGCCAGCGTTGCAAAAGGGTTCGTCCCAGATTAATCGCCCTGAGCCCTAAGGTCATGCAAGAGGAGATGCTATAACAGTGAGTGTTGTTCAGGGTGCTGATCAGACAACTTGCGTAGCTAGATGCATTGAGTATTCATGCGTGTGTATGTGCTAGCGAAAACAATAAATGTTTCATGTGTGTTGAATCCGTGTAAAAGACGGAGTTTAGATGTATAATGGATGGTCGTTTCATTTGATTGGATTTAAAGTCGAAAAGTCTCAGTCATGGGATCAATTTTAATTAGCGTAGCCTAAACACATTAAAGCGGTAATTTATTGACAATTAGAGAAGTTTGTTCGGTGGAATTGTAAGTTTTATCATTAACTAAGGAAAATCACGGCAATTAAAAGGACTGTTGCTTATGGATACGATCCATTGATTACGAATTTGAAGGAGTATTCATGAGGATTTACTAAGAATAGGGAAGTATAAAGTAAAATTTAGGTATTTCCCCCGATAGTTACTGTTCACCTCCCCTGTGCCGAGGCGAAACCACCCGATTGCTCCTCTCGATCCCAGTGATCTTCTACGGCAGCAGTCGCCCGCTACCAGTCGGCCTCCTCACCGTTCAGATCTGTCTTCATGATTCCCCTCAGCCCCGACGGAAGACCTCCCTGAGATTTCCATGGCTGCTCAAACTTATTCTGTTGAGAGATCTTGAGCTGTGGCTGCTGATTTGGCTATGGCCAACCTCCCAAAGCCCACCTCGCCGTCCATGCGGCCTTCCGCCGTCCATTTTGGTTCGGCTGCCGTTGCCCCAAACCTTGTAGTAGAACCTCATCGTTCGTAGGGGGTTTCAGATTCGCAGGGAGCCGCCACCGCCTTTGCCAAGCCTCCCACACACGGCCTTCCTCTTTCTGGATGCGGCAGGAGCCGCAGCAAGGCCTCGTCTGGGCCGCCACAACCCGCCCCTGCAACTACGGACACCCCTCTTGTCGCGGCTGCCATTGCCCAAACAATAGTGTAATTATGAAAATGTTTGACTTATTTTGTGGAAAATTGAGACTATTTTGAATAAATTAAAAGTTTAGGAATTAAATCGAATATTTATAAATAGTTCAATGAACATTTTGAATGAATTAAAAGATCAAAGATGATATTGCATGTTGGACCCGAGTTAAATGTCTATATTGTGTTATATTCCCTTTTAATATACTTGAGCGTCCTAAAAATGTTTGGAAGTTAAAAGATATCTATTTATAAACCATCGGAGGATTTATAAATCATCGAAGCTTATGATCCAGATAATTAACTACAACTTTACTCTTCTCGCTATTTTCATGCTTATTTTATCTGGATTAGGACGAACATAAAACTAAAGATAGCAAAAGAGATTCAACGAGTCCCTTCTGAAGGCGTCAAATAATAGTCACAAACACGGAAACGCTACCCGACTGAAAGAGCACTGGTGCCAAAGTTAATCCTGAAATGTATGCAACTGTTGTTCCTCCTGTGCAGACTATAGTCTTCCTGACTAATAAAGGAGTAAACCCGAACATAACGAGCTCCAGAGGTTTCTCAACGCTCAGTCTATTAGCACAAGGTGAAAGCGCAGGAAGAGCTTCAAAGATTACGGTTTCTGTTCCTCAAACTTTCGAGAATCACGACCCCACCTGGACGACAGTCTACACAAATAACACGGTTGCCGCCTTCCATCCACCGTAAGGGAAGAGATTGAAAGGGAAAGAAAGAGAAAATGGCAAAAACAGTATGCATAAGACGCTAATGGCGGTAGCGACATTGTTAGCTACCATGGCATTCCAAGCTAGTATCACCCCGCCTGTTGGCCTTTGGCAGGACGATTTCACAAGCAATGAAAATGGTACAGCACCACATACTGCAGGCGAGTCCGTGATCGTTTCATTTGATTGGATTTAAAGTCCAAAAGTCTCAGCTATGGGATTAATTTTAATTAGGGTAGCCTAACATGTTAAAGCGGTAATTTATTGACAATTAAGGAAATTTGTTCCGGTGGAATTGTAAGTTTTAACATTAACTAAGGAAAATCAGGACAATTAAAAGGACCATTGCTTATGGAAACGATCCATTGATTACGAATTTGAAGGAGTATTCATGAGGATTTACTAAGAATAGGGAAATAGAAAGTGAAGTTTAGGTATTTTCCCCGATAGTTATTGTTCACCTCCCCTGTTCGAGGCCAATCCGCCCGATTGCTCCTCTCGATCCCAGTGATCTTCTAGGGCAGCAGTTGCCAGCTACCAGTCGGCCTCCTCACCGTTCAGATCTTGTCTTCATGATTTCCCTCAGCCCCGATGGAAGACCTCCCTGAGATTTCCATGGCTACTCAAACTTATTCTGCTGAGAGATCTTGAGCTATGGCTGCTGATTTGGCTATGGCCAACCTCCCAGAGCCCACCTCGCCGTCCATGCGCCCTTCCGCCGTCCATTTTGGTCCGGCTGCCGTTGCCCCAAACCTTGTAGTAGAACCTCATCGTTTGCAGGGGGTTTCAGATTCGCGTGGAGCCGCCACCACCTCCGCCAAGCCTCCCACACACGGCCTTCCTCTTCTGGACGTAGCAGGAGCCGCGACAAGGCCTCCTCCAGGCCGCCACAACCTGCCCCTGCAACTACTGACACCCCTCTTGTCGCGGCTGCCATTGCCCAAACAATAGTGTAATTATGAAAATGTTTGACTATTTCGTGAAAACTTGAGAGACTATATTGAATAAATTGAAAGTTTAGGAATTAAATCGAATATTTAGGAATAGTTCGATGAACATTTTGAATGAATTAAAAGGTCAAGGATGACATTGCACGTTGGACCCAAGTTAAAGGTCTATCTTGTGTTATATTCCCTTTTAAAATATTTGAGCATCCTAAAAATGTTTGGAAGTTAAAAGACGATTTATAAATCATCGAAGGTTATGATCCAGATAATTAACTACAAATTTACTCTTCTCGCTATTTTCATGCTTATTTTATCTGGATTAGAAGGAACATAAAACTAGAGATAGCATAAGAGATTCAACGAGTCCCTTTTGAAGGCGTCAAATAATAGTCACAAACACAAAAACGCTACTCGACTGAAAGAGCACTAGTGCCAAAGTTAATCCTGAAATGTATGCAACTGCTGTTCCCTGCAGACTACAGTCTTCCTGACTAATAAATGAGTAAACCGAACATAACAAGCTCCAGAGGTTTCACAGCGCTCAGCCTATTAGCACAAGGTGAAAGCGCCGGAAGAGCTTCGAAGATTACGGTTTCTGTTCCTCAAACTTTCGAGAATCACGACCCACCTGGACGACCGGTCTACACAAATAACACGGTTGCCGCCTTCCATCCACCCATAATGGAAGAGATTGAAAGGGAAAGGAAGAGAAAGTAGCAAAACAGTATGCATAAGAGGTTAATGGCGGTAGCGACATTGCTAGCTACCATGGCATTCCAAGCTAGTATCACCCCGCCTGGTGGCCTTTGACAGGACGATTTCACGAGCAATGACAATGGTACAGCACCACATACTGCAGGCGAGTCCGTGATGGCAGATAAGCACCCGCACGGTTGCAAGGACTTCGAAACGTGTAACACGATGAGCTTCATCGCATCGCTTAGCATCATGAAGCTTCTCATAAGCGGTCTTCCTCTAGAGCGGCACCAAATCACCACCTGGATTGTGATGCTGACCATGTGGATTGGATTGCGATAACGTTCGTAGCGGCGACTTATGGCATCTCCGTCTTTGTCTTCACACGCCGAGCGAACTGAAAACTTGTAGAGGTGCAATTTGACGTGCAATCGGGGGCTTTTTACGAAAATGGGTTAAAAAATTTATCTTTTTACTGATTTGGGTTTGCGGTGAGAATAATACGAGAATGGGGCTTGTTCGGCAATGGGAGAGCCGAACAAGCCCCTGTTCGTATTATTCTCACCGCAAAACCCAAATCAGTAAAAAGATAAATTTTTTAACCCATTTCGTAAAAAGCCCCCGATTGCACGTCAAATTGCACCTCTACAAGTTTTCAGTTCGCTCGGCGTGTGAAGACAAAGACGGAGATGCCATAAGTCGCCGCTACGAACGTTATCGCAATCCAATCCACATGGTCAGCATCACAATCCAGGTGGTGATTTGGTGCCGCTCTAGAGGAAGACCGCTTATGAGAAGCTTCATGATGCTAAGCGATGCGATGAAGCTCATCGTGTTACACGTTTCGAAGTCCTTGCAACCGTGCGGGTGCTTATCTGCCATCACGGACTCGCCTGCAGTATGTGGTGCTGTACCATTGTCATTGCTCGTGAAATCGTCCTGTCAAAGGCCACCAGGCGGGGTGATACTAGCTTGGAATGCCATGGTAGCTAGCAATGTCGCTACCGCCATTAACCTCTTATGCATACTGTTTTGCTACTTTCTCTTCCTTTCCCTTTCAATCTCTTCCATTATGGGTGGATGGAAGGCGGCAACCGTGTTATTTGTGTAGACCGGTCGTCCAGGTGGGTCGTGATTCTCGAAAGTTTGAGGAACAGAAACCGTAATCTTCGAAGCTCTTCCGGCGCTTTCACCTTGTGCTAATAGGCTGAGCGCTGTGAAACCTCTGGAGCTTGTTATGTTCGGGTTTACTCATTTATTAGTCAGGAAGACTGTAGTCTGCAGGGAACAGCAGTTGCATACATTTCAGGATTAACTTTGGCACTAGTGCTCTTTCAGTCGAGTAGCGTTTTTGTGTTTGTGACTATTATTTGACGCCTTCAAAAGGGACTCGTTGAATCTCTTATGCTATCTCTAGTTTTATGTTCCTTCTAATCCAGATAAAATAAGCATGAAAATAGCGAGAAGAGTAAATTTGTAGTTAATTATCTGGATCATAACCTTCGATGATTTATAAATCGTCTTTTAACTTCCAAACATTTTTAGGATGCTCAAATATTTAAAAGGGAATATAACACAAGATAGACCTTTAACTTGGGTCCAACGTGCAATGTCATCCTTGACCTTTTAATTCATTCAAAATGTTCATCGAACTATTCCTAAATATTCGATTTAATTCCTAAACTTTCAATTTATTCAATATAGTCTCTCAAGTTTTCACGAAATAAGTCAAACATTTTCATAATTACACTATTGTTTGGGCAATGGCAGCCGCGACAAGAGGGGTGTCAGTAGTTGCAGGGGCAGGTTGTGGCGGCCTGGAGGAGGCCTTGTCGCGGCTCCTGCTACGTCCAGAAAGAGGAAGGCCGTGTGTGGGAGGCTTGGCGGAGGTGGTGGCGGCTCCACGCGAATCTGAAACCCCCTGCAAACGATGAGGTTCTACTACAAGGTTTGGGGCAACGGCAGCCGGACCAAAATGGACGGCGGAAGGGCGCATGGACGGCGAGGTGGGCTCTGGGAGGTTGGCCATAGCCAAATCAGCAGCCATAGCTCAAGATCTCTCAGCAGAATAAGTTTGAGTAGCCATGGAAATCTCAGGGGAGGTCTTCCATCGGGGCTGAGGGAAATCATGAAGACAAGATCTGAACGGTGAGGAGGCCGACTGGTAGCTGGCAACTGCTGCCCTAGAAGATCACTGGGATCGAGAGGAGCAATCGGGCGGATTGGCCTCGGAACAGGGAGGTGAACAATAACTATCGGGGAAAAATACCTAAACTTCACTTTCTATTTCCCTATTCTTAGTAAATCCTCATGAATACTCCTTCAAATTCGTAATCAATGGATCGTTTCCATAAGCAATGGTCCTTTTAATTGTCCTGATTTTCCTTAGTTAATGTTAAAACTTACAATTCCACCGGAACAAATTTCCTTAATTGTCAATAAATTACCGCTTTAACATGTTTAGGCTACCCTAATTAAATTAATCCCATAGCTGAGACTTTTGGACTTTAAATCCAATCAAATGAAACGATCACGGACTCGCCTGCAGTATGTGGTGCTGTACCATTTCATTGCTTGTGAAATCGTCCTGCCAAAGGCCAACAGGCGGGGTGATACTAGCTTGGAATGCCATGGTAGCTAACAATGTCGCTACCGCCATTAGCGTCTTATGCATACTGTTTTGCCATTTTCTCTTTCTTTCCCTTTCAATCTCTTCCCTTACGGGTGGATGGAAGGCGGCAACCGTGTTATTTGTGTAGACTGGTCGTCCAGGTGGGTCGTGATTCTCGAAAGTTTGAGGAACAGAAACCGTAATCTTGAAGCTCTTCCTGCGCTTTCACCTTGTGCTAATAGACTGAGCGTTGAGAAACCTCTGGAGCTCGTTATGTTCGGGTTTACTCCTTTATTAGTCAGGAAGACTATAGTCTGCACAGGAGGAACAACAGTTGCATACATTTCAGGATTAACTTTGGCACCAGTGCTCTTTCAGTCGGGTAGCGTTTCCGTGTTTGTGACTATTATTTGACGCCTTCAGAAGGGACTCGTTGAATCTCTTTTGCTATCTTTAGTTTTATGTTCGTCCTAATCCAGATAAAATAAGCATGAAAATAGCGAGAAGAGTAAAGTTGTAGTTAATTATCTGGATCATAAGCTTCGATGATTTATAAATCCTCCGATGGTTTATAAATAGATATCTTTTAACTTCCAAACATTTTTAGGACGCTCAAGTATATTAAAAGGGAATATAACACAATATAGACATTTAACTCGGGTCCAACATGCAATATCATCTTTGATCTTTTAATTCATTCAAAATGTTCATTGAACTATTTATAAATATTCGATTTAATTCCTAAACTTTTAATTTATTCAAAATAGTCTCAATTTTCCACAAAATAAGTCAAACATTTTCATAATTACACTATTGTTTGGGCAATGGCAGCCGCGACAAGAGGGGTGTCCGTAGTTGCAGGGGCGGGTTGTGGCGGCCCAGACGAGGCCTTGCTGCGGCTCCTGCCGCATCCAGAAAGAGGAAGGCCGTGTGTGGGAGGCTTGGCAAAGGCGGTGGCGGCTCCCTGCGAATCTGAAACCCCCTACGAACGATGAGGTTCTACTACAAGGTTTGGGGCAACGGCAGCCGAACCAAAATGGACGGCGGAAGGCCGCATGGACGGCGAGGTGGGCTTTGGGAGGTTGGCCATAGCCAAATCAGCAGCCACAGCTCAAGATCTCTCAACAGAATAAGTTTGAGCAGCCATGGAAATCTCAGGGGAGGTCTTCCGTCGGGGCTGAGGGGAATCATGAAGACAAGATCTGAACGGTGAGGAGGCCGACTGGTAGCGGGCGACTGCTGCCGTAGAAGATCACTGGGATCGAGAGGAGCAATCGGGTGGTTTCGCCTCGGCACAGGGGAGGTGAACAGTAACTATCGGGGGAAATACCTAAATTTTACTTTATACTTCCCTATTCTTAGTAAATCCTCATGAATACTCCTTCAAATTCGTAATCAATGGATCGTATCCATAAGCAACAGTCCTTTTAATTGCCGTGATTTTCCTTAGTTAATGATAAAACTTACAATTCCACCGGAACAAACTTCTCTAATTGTCAATAAATTACCGCTTTAATGTGTTTAGGCTACGCTAATTAAAATTGATCCCATGACTGAGACTTTTCGACTTTAAATCCAATCAAATGAAACGACCATCCATTATACATCTAAACTCCGTCTTTTACACGGATTCAACACACATGAAACATTTATTGTTTTCGCTAGCACATACACACGCATGAATACTCAAATGCATCTAGCTACGCAAGTTGTCTGATCAGCACCCTGAACAACACTCACTGTTATAGCATCTCCTCTTGCATGACCTTAGGGCTCAGGGCGATTAATCTGGGACGAACCCTTTTGCAACGCTGGCCTGCGTTCTGTCAAGGCTTTGCGGACGAATTTCAGGACTTTGCTTACCAATTTCCAGATTAAGCGAACAATGTGGCACAGGAAAAAAAAAGCCATCAATGCAACCCATGCCAGCACCGCACCTCCAACTGCTTTATCAAAAGTCTTCAGTTCCGTCGGCGGTGTGAAGACAAATACGGAGATGGCATAAGTCGCCGCCGCGAAGGTTATCGCAACCCACATAGTCAGCATCGCAATCCATGTGGTGATTCGGTGCTGCTTTAGAGGAAGACCACTTATGAGAAGCATAATGACGCTAAGCGATGCGACGAAGCTTACCGTGTTACATGTTACAAATTCTTTGTACGACGCCGGGTCCTTGTCCGCCATTATGGACTCGCCCGCGGTACGGTTTTTTCCCCCTTCAAAAGAATCTTCCTGCCAAAGGCCGCCAGGCGGGGTGATGCTGGCTTGGAATGCCATGGTAGCTAGCAATGTCGCTACCACCATTAGCGTCTTATGCATACCGTTTTGCCACTTTCTCTTTTTTTCCCTTTCGTCCTCTTTCCTTACAGGTGGTTGGAAGGCGGCCACCGTGTTACTCGTGTAGACTGGTTGTCCGAATGGGTCGTGATTCCCCAAAGTTTGAGGAACAGAAACCTTAATCTCTGAGGCCCTTCCCGCGCTTTCTCCTTGTGCTAATAGGCCAAGTGCTGTGAAACCTCTGGAGTTTGTAATGTTGGGGTTTACTCCTTTATTAATCAGGAAGGCTATAGTCTGCATAGGAGTAACAACAGTTGCATACATTTCAGGATTTACTTTGGAACTAGTGCTGCAGTGTTTTGACTATTATTTGAGGCCTTCAGAAGGGAAACCCATCCGTTGTTGAATTTCTTTTGCCATAAGTAGTTTCATGTTCCTTCTAATCTAGATAAAATTAGCATGAAAATAGCGAGAAGTGTAATGTTGTCGTTAACTGTCTGGACGAGTTACTTTTATACATGGATACCTTTTGGCTTCCAAATTTTTTTAGGACACCCGCATAGTCTTGAACGTTTAATTCATCCAATGCGATCCTTGAACTATTCCTAAATATTCAATTTAGTCTTTAAACTTTCAATCATGAAAGAAAGTCAAAAGTTTTCATAATTATACTATTACTTGGATTTTAGGAAAAAAAATCATTTCACTCCATTTCCTAAATCAACAAATATATGAAATTACTTTTTCGCCATTTTGACATGTATAAATAGGACAGCAATTCTTTTTAAACATATTTTCACTTATGATATCTATAATAGAAAAAGTAGAACCTCATTTAAAGTTGTATTGTGTTGATATTCCTGTTATTTTTATTTCATTATATAGTTTTTACTAACTTTATGAGAAAACACAAAGATCACTTGAAATTTTAATCTATCTAAAAAATAAGGAAGGAGATTTATATTAACATAAGTACTAAAAATATATGGAGATACAAATTTTCTTATGAAAATGCTTATTTTAGAGTTGACAGGATTATGTATCGGATATAACTCTAATGTTTCTACTATCATAGATATCACAAGTTAAAATACACTTAAATGGAA
>JAGVVM010020442.1:0-10826 GCA_019149425.1 Psidium friedrichsthalianum
CCATTCGCGATCTTCATGCTCCAACTTGAAGGGGAGTATTGGGGAATGAATTCACCCGTATCTCGATTAGCTATTACTAGTTGTAATTATGTTGTCATTTGTAACATATTAGGAGATAGCCCGATTCTAGGCTTGATATTAGCCTGTAAATTAGGGATCTTTTTGTTCTATTTATTCTCCTTTGTACCCTGTTTTGAATCAAGAAGAAATATTCTCCAATTCCTTTTTCATAGGGTTTACTCCTTTATTAGTCAGGAAGACTATAGTCTGCAGGGGAGGAACAACAGTTGCATACATTTCAGGATTTACTTTGGCACCAATGCTCTTTCAGTCAGGTAGCGTTTCTGTGTTTGTGACTATTATTTGACGCCTTCAGAAGGGACCCGTTGAATTTCTTCTGCTATCTCTAGTTTTACGTTCCTTCTAATCCAGATAAAATAAGCATGAAAATAGCGGGAAGAGTAAAGTTGTAGTTAATTATCTGGATCATAGCCTTCGATGATTTATAAATCCTCTTTTAACTTCCAAACATTTTTAGGACGCTCAAATATTTTAAAAGGGAATATAACACAAGATAGACTTTTAACTCGGGTCCAACGTGCAATATCATCCTTGACCTTTTAATTCATTTAAAATGTTCATTGAGCTATTCCTAAATATTCGATTTAATTTCTAACCTTTCGATTTATTCAATATATTCTCTCAATTTTCCACGAAATAAGTCAAACATTTTCATAATTGCACTATTGTTTGGGCAATGGCAGCTGCGGGAAGAGGGGTGTCCGTAGTTGCAGGGGCAGGTTGTGGCGGCCCGAAGGAGGCCATGTCGCAGCTCCTATTGTGTCCAGAAAGAGGAAGGCCGTGTGTGGGAGGCTTAGCGGAGGCGGTGGCGGCTCCACGCGAATCTAAAACCCCTTGCAAACGATGAGGTTCTACTACAAGCTTTGGGGCAATGGCAACCGGACCAAAATGGACGGCGGAAGGGCGCATGGATGGCGAGGTGGGCTCTGGGAGGTTGGCCATAGCCAAATCAGCAGCCACAGCTCAAGATCTCTCAGCAGAATAAGTTTGAGCAGCCATGGAAATCTCAGGGGAGGTCTCCCATCGGGGCTGAGGGGAATCATAAAGACAAGACCTAAATGGTGAGGAGGCCGACTGGTAGCTAGCGACTATTGCCGTAGAAGATCACTGGGATCGAAAGGAGCAATCGGGTGATTTCGCCTCGGCACTGGGGAGGTGAACAGTAACTATCGGGGGAAATACCTAAATTTTACTTTCTATTTCCCTATTGTTAGTAAATCCTCATGAATACTCCTTCAAATTCGTAATCAATGGATCGTATCCATAAGCAACAATCCTTTTAATTGTCCTGATTTTCCTTAGTTAATGTTAAAACTTACAATTCCACCGGAACAAACTTCCCTAATTGTCAATAAATTACCGCTTTAACATGTTTAAGCTACACTAATTAAAATTGATCCCATGGCTGAGACTTTTCGACTTTAAACCCAATCAAACGAAACGACCATCCATTATACATCTAAACTCCGTATTTTACATGGATTCAACACACAAGAAACATTTATTGTTTTCGCTAGCACATACACACGCATGAATACTCAAATGCATCTAGCTACGCAAATTGTCTGATCAGCACCCTAAACAACACTTACTGTTATAGCATCTCCTCTTGCATGACCTTAGGGCTCGGGGTGATTACTCTGGGACGAACCCATTTGCAACGCCGGCCTGCGTTCAGTCAAGGCTTTGCGGTCGAATTTCAGGACTTTTGCTTACCAATTTCCAGATTAAGCGAACAATGTGGCACAGGAAAAGAAGAGCCATCAATGCAACCCATGCCAGCATCGCACCTCCAACTATTTTATGAAAAGTCTTCAGTTCCCTCAGTGGCGTGAAGAAAAATACGAAGATGGCATAAGTCACCGCCGCGAAGGTTATCGCAACCCACATTGTCAGCATTGCAATCCATGTGGTGATCCGGTGCTGCTTTAGAGGAAGACCACTTATGAGAAGCATAATGAAGCTAAGCGATGCGATGAAGCTTATTGTGTTACATGTTACGAATCCTTTGTAAGCGGGCGCGTTCTTGTCCTCCTTTATGCCGCCAGGCGGGGTGATGCTGGCTTGGAATGCCACGGTAGCTAGCAATGTCGCTACCACCATTAGCGTCTTATGCATACCTTTTTGCCACTTTCTCTTTTTTTCCCTTTTGTCCTCTTTCCTTACAGGTGGTTGGAAGGCGGGCACTGTGTTATTCGTGTAGATTGGTTGTCCGAATGGGTTGTGATTCCCCAAAGTTTGAGGAATAGAAACCTTGATCTCTGAGGCCCTTCCCGCGCTTTCTCCTTGTGCTAATAGGCCAAGTGCTGTGAAACCTCTGGAGTTCGTAATGTTGGGGTTTGCTCCTTTATTAATCAGGAAGACTATAGTCTGTAGAGGAGCAACAACAGTTGCATACATTTCAAGATTTACTTTGGAACTAGTGCTGCAGTGTTTATGACTATTATTTGACGCCTTCAGAAGGGAAACCCATCCGTTGTTGAATTTCTTCTGCCATAAGTAGTTTCATGTTCCTTCTAATCTAGATAAAATTAGTATGAAAATAGCGAGAAGTGTAATGTTGTCGTTAATTGTCTGGACGAGTTACTTTTATACATGGATACCTTTTGGCTTCCAAATTTTTTTAGGACATCCGCATAGTCTTGAATTTTTAATTCATTCAATGTGATCCTTGAACTATTCCTAAATATTCAATTTAGTTCATAAACTTTCAATCGTGAAAGAAAGTCAAAAGTTTTCATAATTATACTATTACTTGGATTTTAGGAAAAAAAATCATTTCAATCCATTTCCTAAATCAACAAATATGCGAAATTACTTTTTTTCCATTTTGACATGTATAAATAGGACAATACTTCTTTTTAAACATATTTTCACTTATGATATCTATAATAGAAAAAGTAGAACCTCATTTAAAGTTGTATTGTGTTGATATTCCTGTTATTTTTATTTCCTTAAATAGTTTTTACTAAGTTTATTGAGAAAACACAAAGATCAAAACTTGAAATTTTTAATCTATCTAAAAAATAAGGAATGAGATTTATATTAATATAAGTACTAAAAATATATAGATATACAAATTTTCTTATGAAAATGCTTATTTTAGAGTTGACAGGATTATGTATCGGATATAACTCTAATGTTTCTACTACCATAGATATCAAAAGTTAAAATACACTTAAATGGAACTATAGTAATATTTGTAGAAACCAAAAAAGTAAATAGATATTTAAAGGATAAAACTATTTTGTTGATTTAAGAATTTTATTGACATGAATAGATATTCTAAAATTTAAGCAATGGTGCAATTGTGAAAACTTGTAAATAGTGTCGAATAATTTATATGACCTTGTTATGAAAAGTTGAGATCATGTGTGGAATATAATTGAAATTTTAGGGATTAGATGAACATTTATGAATTGTTTAAGTAGCGCATCGAACAAATTAAAAGTTCAAAGGTGACATTGTATACTAAGCTAAAGTTTGTGGACTATTTTCCACCCTAGAACAGCCTCTTTTATTGATAAGCTCATTGAATTTGACTAGTATAGAAACTTGGTTGAATGAACATACCTTAGTTTGTCTGTCTGCAGCAGCCAAATGCAAGATAGTGTCCCCATATTCGTCCGTGGAGTTGATGAATTGATCATCGCCCAAGATATCAATCAAAAGCTTCAAAGTTTCCGGTCTGTTATGCTTCACGCACAAATGCAGGATTGTTTGGCCATGTTCAACGACACTACGGGCGGCATCAGGACTTGCTTGAACCAAGAACTCCAACACATCCACATGGCCTTTCATGGCCGCGACATGAAGAGGGTTTCTTTTGTATTTGTCGCAGACGAAACATATTTCAGGACCGGCTCTTAACAAGCTTTTCACTATGTTAAGGTACCCTTTTGCTGCCGCGAGATGAAGAGGCGTAGATCTTTGAAAATCTTGCTCTTTTGCCAGCTCGGCCTTCCGAGCTAGGACCTGTTCCACGAATTCCACATGTCCGAGCATGGCTGCTATGTGCAGAGGAGTCTCGGTGTGATTCCCAATCATGATTCGATCGAGAAGCAGCTTATCTTTTCCAAGCAGCTCAAGCAAAGAAGACACGTTTCCTTTCACGGCAGCTTCATAGAGTTCAGACTCCATGTTTGGTTCTCTAAAATGGGAGTTTCGGAATACTAACTCCTCCATTCGGGGGCTTGAATATATATTGTCCCCACGTCAACCTTTACGTTAGGCTTGACGAAGACCTAAAATCGGTTGGTAGATAATTCTTATCAGCAACTACGTGGCTCAAGTCTCCGCTGAGCCTTGACATCCTTTGATCATGTAAAGCAGCCACAATCTATTCATGAATTTTTTTTTTGTCTAATCATTCCATTCGCACGAACATGTAACTACTTTGAAAGGACATGAAGTGACAAAAACAATCTTTACACTAGTGCTGGCTCAATTGGAATGAGTCGTAACTTAGGCAGCGTGGAAATGGTTTAAGCCGCCACTCCCTGTTACATATGTCTTGAATTTTTATGGTTGGGTCGGTTGATGACCCGACCCAATCTGACATACCTGATGTTTTTTTGTGCGACCCGAAAATAGAGATTTAGTTTGCGATGCGGAGAGTTGGGCCGATAGGCCCACTTCGTAGCAAGCGAATAAATCTCAATGCGGTACGATGTATGTCGCGGGGGATTCGGGGGCATAGCCTCCGGCTGAAATTTTTGGGGGTACTATTTATTCTGCGTTAGGGTTTTTCACTGATGTATGTTTTTCCTTATTTTGAGAGAGTTTTGTGAGCCGTATGCTTTGTAATTCTTTCTCTCTCTTGATTATAGTGGAATTGAATTTTGCCTCGCCCGTGGACGTAGATCACTTTGTGATCGAACCACATAAATCCTCGTGTTCTGTGTTCGTTCTTCAGTATTTGTTTCAACACTCCCAAAAATGTGTTTTTCTTCGTGGCCAACTCGTCTAAAACACGAACAATAGTTTCGTCACATTAGCAGTTAGCAATTGGGGTAAAAATCTTCTACGGGGATGGATGTGCTATATAAATAGAGCTTGGATGGATGGTGGAGGTGAGTGAGAGTAGAGCTTATAAGGCTCATATCTCTAATCTACTCCACCGACACCTTTTGTAGAACCATTTCTATGAACTAATGAAAGTATATTTCCTACCCCCACAGCATAGGACACACAACTATGGGAAAAAGCAGAAAAAAACTTCCAAATTTATTAAAATTATACTAATTCGGTTCTAAACCTTTTAATTATATCAATTGAGTCATAAAATTTTTCACAATTTAACAATTAAGGCATTTTCTATCAATTTTGGTCAGAAATTGGTGATGTGAATGCTGTCCGTCATACGTGACACGACTAGGGCTGGCGTGCGTATTTTTTTTTTTCACATTTTACATTTTTATTTTTTATTTACTTTCATTTTGACGAGGGCTTGGGGAAGAGCCATGACCGACGAGGCTTGCTACCCTCGCAAGTCAAAATGAAAGGAAAACAAATGAGCTAATTAAGAAAAAGAAAACAAACGAAAAGAAAAGAAAATAAAACATAAAAATTCAAAAGAATGGGAGTTTTGGAATACTCACTACTCCATTTGGGGACTGGAGTATATAGTATCGCCAAGTCAACCTTCACGGTTCCAGATCCAAAGAAATAGAAAAAAAAAAAATTCACGGTAGGCTTGACGAAGACCCAAAAATGGTCCGTGGATAATTAGAAAATGGTTACAAATAAAATAGTGCCATTAGCACATTAGGAATCGGTCTTCTCATGTAGATGAAGATGCTACTGGACACAAACGGTTGGGCAGATGTCGCTCGCGGCTCCATAGATCTAGTCAAATTCGGCAGCTCAGATCGGCCGTGCACATTTGAAGAAACCCGTGGTCTCTTCTTCCTTCATTACGTTCAAGGATGGGTCAGCAACGGTGTGTCTAAAGAAATCAGGAACGATACGGAATCAGACTTGGCTGGCCCAAAAACCGGCAGTTCTTATGGGGACCAGTCTGGTTCGCGGTTCCAATTTACTGGAACCGGATAGTACTGGTCCAGTTCTTGGTTCTATGTGTGGAATTGCCCACCATCCACAGAGACCGGATCGGTATATATATTAAACAAATATCAGTTTATTTTTAGTAAAACTCTTAAATGAATGAACGAGTGCACCTCGTCTCATCACATTGAGGCGCTGTCGGAGGACGCTCATTTCAAGACAAAGTGATCCTTGGGGCGCGTCTCCATTCGCGCCTCATGCACACTATCCCCTGGACTTGTCGATCATCAGAAACAACTAGCTCACTTCATGTTGGCATTTCAATTAGTCGTAAAAAAATGTAATTTTTTCCTCTAATCTGCTAGAGCTAAGGCCTCTGAGTATGATCTCTCTAAGGAAGGGAATGTCGTGACGCGAACCTAATACGGTTCAATATGTTAGAATCTTCTGTATATATTCTAGAATATATATTGTTGTTTATACTCTAGGATTGTTTCCTACTAGATTAGGCTTGTTGTACCTATTATTATGGCTTTGTGCGTCAATCCAAAATAACTCAAAATTCCAGATCTTTATGTTTCTAACACAATATACCTAACGAGAAAATATTTAATTTTTAAAGTAATAATTATGCATATCACGAGAGCGGTATTAGCACTTGCAAATTTTTCAACCACATCCATTAAATGCATCTACGATATTTACTTGCTTCTAATTTTTAATTGAAAATTATAAGAAACCACAGTTAGACCATTTCAAAAATAGATTGGCTCATATCCATGAATTAGAAATCTGTTTCATGGATCCACCTAGGAATTGGACTGGACTGGCAATTTGGCTCTCGAGTGGATTTATTGAACCAACGGGCGGTTCTTGGTTCCATAGTGGGAACCGCCCACCCAAAGCATACTCACCCTTAGTCAACAATCTCCTTGACAAACCCAGCGTCTTACGTCAGGTTGCTGATGCCATAATTCGTTAATTTAAGTTTGACGAACTTTCCCGTGGACCTTGTGTTAAAAATATGGGGGCCCCAAAACATTTGAAATTCATACGAAGGACGCTAGTGAAGTGTCAATTGCTCAGTCGAGAAGTTACATTAAAGTGTCAATAACTCAACGGGAAGTTCTTGTTGGAAGCCCACAAATCCACAGTAAGGTCCATGACACTTGCTCGTGAGCCATAACTGGCGTATCTCCGTTGATTGATGATGTATACGCTAAAAAGGGTCAGAGATTTCGACTCCCATACTAAAATGACTTAAGCTTACGGATCAGTAACAAGTGAAATAATGATAAAAGTGTAAGATTCATCTTGCTCAAAATTATAATTTCTTTTTGTCTGGTTAACGAGTGCTTCAAGACACTCTTAGGAGAAAAGTCCGTACACGGCAAAAGTGATAGCAAATAGCCCGTCATTTTGGCTGCCGAAGGTATTGCCCTTGGCGACGAAATGATCTTTCGTGGAAGCTACCAGTCTTTCGATCGTCCCTTCTCTCGAGTGCTCCAATAGCGACGATGTTCCTCCCTCAAACCACGACGAGACATTCCTGTCCTGTTCTTACTGATATGGACATATATCAAAGCATGAACTTGACCTACGTAGACCAAGCGCATACAATGTCCCCACCAGAAGTTCAACTAAGCTCTTTTTATATCCTTATTTGAGTCCGCACATTATCTTATGCTTCAGCTAAGATTATTCAACTAAGATTGAAGAAGTGTTAGGAAGATGCTTGCAGTTTGTTAACTACGTGAAGAGCAAGCAAGTTGAGAAATTCACACGGCTGCTAAAGATCCGTGCAATTTGAAGTAAAAAAAAAAAATAATAATAATCCCACTTGTGAGGAAGCGAATCAAAACCTAAAGCTGGAAGTCATAGGCGGCAAAGCATCCCGAGGACTC
Source organism: Psidium friedrichsthalianum (assembly GCA_019149425.1). Classification (NCBI taxonomy): domain Eukaryota; kingdom Viridiplantae; phylum Streptophyta; class Magnoliopsida; order Myrtales; family Myrtaceae; genus Psidium; species Psidium friedrichsthalianum. The sequence goes on from JAGVVM010020442.1 coordinate 7,992, forward strand.
ACGTGGGCAACGAGCAATTTGAAGTTTTTTTTTTTTTTTTAAAAATTCCCACTTGTAACGTAGCGAATGAAAAACTAAAGGCGGAAGTCATAGGTGGCAACGCATCCATAAGACTCTCCCGTGAGGGCGACGAGCAATTGAAGTTAAAAAAGAAAAAATTCCCACTTTGTACCGAAGCGAATGAAAAACTAAAGCTGGAAGTCAGAGGTGGCAAAGCATCCTGGGGAGTCTCACGTGGGCAACGAGCAATTTGAAGTGAAAAACAAAAAAAATCTCACCTGTAAGGAGCTCGCCACAGAAATCAAATACCATTGGTCGAGGAGATCGCCAAGAGACAGCTGAAATCCGAGCCTATCAACCTATCTAGTTGGATCCAACTTCACTCAAAGAATTAAGTTAATGAGTTATGGGCCAATTAGGTTATATTAACTGCTTTATATTATACTGATTTTTCAATATAAGATTTCTCTTATACAACTGATTAACTTGTGCATTCTAACAAGCTAGGTGTTAGGTTTGCTCCCCCTTAATTCAGGTATCCTTTCCATTAAAGCCTAACTTCATCCCTACGGGGCTGCGTTCCTATACGACAATGTCCACCTATTCGAAAACTGCAACCATCGGCTTTGATACCAATTTAGCCATCGATTTTACAGTGGTCAAGTAAAGGAGGAAATTTGACCCCCCCTCCAAAAAAAAAAAAAAAACAAAGTAAAGTAGGAAAGTAAAAACAGTAATTGCTTTCACTTGAATGTAGTAATCAACATGTTCTGATATGCAGCTAAGAACTTTGCGTTCTTGTAACACATATCTATATAATCATATGCATCCTTCTTCTTATGATTCAAAGAAGAAATGGCACGGGGGTACAAGTACACCCTCTCGGGAACACATCAACCATGTACTTCATACTCTTATCTAGCAACTCTAGCACCTCATATCCATCATCACCATTCCATTGCACTTGGCAGTCGATCGCACCATGTCTATTTTCTTCCAAGTTTTTTACAATCCTTGGACCACAATCTCTCCTCCATCGAGCACATGTATCCCTCTGTGTATGCATCCTTATCCTTATCATTATTCTCATTTTCTCTAACATACTATAAATGGACTTGCAGCTAGCATCTATGATTCTGCCATTGAATGTTTCACATAAGTTGTTATCAATTATGTGACACTTGAGCTCAGTGGTGAAGAAAGCCCTAGACTAGTGTAGTGCTTGGGCTTAGTTTGAACCAAGTCATGATACGTGGCAGGATTGATTTTTTTCAATACTTGAGCATGTTCATCATACTGTACCATAGTACTTCTCTTAGCACACTGCCAAAATAGTCTCTGTATTTATATCCACTTGTTGCCCCAATTGGCATAGATATATCTAGCACACATTTTATGCTTAGCTGCAGGCAACAAATCAACCACAGCTTGTAGAAGGCCCTACAAAATATGATTCCAATTAATAAAACATATTACAAGTGTTGTCACGCCCCGAACCCGGCGCGCACGCAATATCCTGTCTCCTGCCAAATCGCTCATCGCCTGGCCAACACTAGCGACGGCCAAGATTCATCGCGGCCAAACGACGGCTAACAAAAGCGACAACGGAAACATACAATCCTCTAACATACACACATGCAGGATAGAGAGATAGAGAAAATCGAATTTACATAACATAATATATAACGGTAGAGGTTTGATACAATACAGGATAAACGACTATCTTTTGAACCTCAAAAACAAACCTAAGTTAGCCAAGGTCAAAAAGGAAATAGGTCAAACCAAAAAACCACTAGTCTTCATCTATACATCATAGGGAAATTATTCGTCCTCGGATAAGGGCCACTCCTTTAGATCAGACTCCTCGGATATTGGGGATCTAGGCTCGCTATCTGCCTACTCGATAAACACGTCATCTGCTCCATTTATCTCCATCACTACATCCCTATTGAGTCTAAGCACCTCCATAGGCTCAGGGTCTATGATTTCGTCACAAAAGTAGTGGCATTCACTAGGCTAGCCGGTCCCATCGAGAAGACTGGGACATCTAAACCCTGTAAAGGACCTGCCACTCTTTCTAACCTCTCCGGCTCACCACCCGTCGTATCTATGAGGGATCAAAACGTCATATCCCTCGTCGATCCATACTTTACAGTTATACTTCTCATACAAAATTCCGTCCACTGTAGGATACGTAACTATCTTGGTCTTGATCTCCTGAGGATCCCGTGGCAGATTCGGGGAACAAGTATATCTATGGTCGAGGGTCTGAAAGGGCGATCAGCACAAAATGAAGTCGAAACTCAGCAAGTACGTCTCTAAACTCAATTTAGAAGTAAGTGTAATCACATGCCAAAATGGAAATTATCACAGGCATATTATGACTTCAGAACATACGATGCAAGTGTAGATGCTCATGATTCACTGGGGTTCCGTGACTCAATAGCTCTTTCGAATTGAACCCCACCGGTGGCTCATAGCACTTTCAATCCCCGGCCAACATCATAGACGTCTCAGGCCTGTGCTCAACCCGTGTCTAAACACACCAAAGTGCACCCCTTGATCACTCCAGCTACCCGTGCCGAGCACATTCAGGCGCAAGTGCAACGACCATGGCTCAGCTAGCTCTGCAATCGTACTCCTTATCACCCCGCATTTCCGATGGCCCTTTAGATACTGCGGGCCGTCCCACACGGTTCTACGCACTATGCCAAATGCACATGTCTCATGCCAGTATGCAGATCAATGATGACATCACGAAATTTTCAATTGACTCCACTTTTAAATACTCATGCAAGTCAGCATTGCCACATGCATTTTCAAAATTATTTACAT
>JAGVVM010020443.1:0-15283 GCA_019149425.1 Psidium friedrichsthalianum
AACCCTTTCCAATTCCTTTTTGCACTGTTTGATCCATGATCAGCGCATTGGCAGGAGAGATGAATCAAAGCAATTCATCCTTGTTGTAGACAAGCCTGCAGCAGAAGAGTCATCAGTGAAATACAGAGAACAAGATTAGGCCTATGCCACCAATATTCAGGAGAAAAAGCAATCACAGAATCTAGCACTCATTACCTGCCCTCATATTGGTAGCTCACTATCCTCTCCATCAAATAATTATCCTCATCACTTGCATCACCCCGACAGCTTGTCCTTGGAATGACTTTTACTCTACCAAGGTGACCCCAATACTTCATCCTTGTTGGAATTTTTCATTCATTGCCGTGAAATCGAAATCCTCAGGTAAATCTAGCGACTGGACCCTGCTCAAAATTCAGTTAATGTGACATGTCAAACTCCAGGTTCTCTTTGATTTGAAAAACCTACAGAGATAGCTGGTAGCAGCTGAACAAATAATAGCTCTACTCTATTAAACCAGAAAAGAGATATGACTATCAGGACAGAAATTAAAGCACAACTATGAGCATCTTACCACGTAAGTATCGCTCAGGTTGAAAAACAATTTCGGCTTTCAGTTCTTCCACAAGAAAGACAAAATCACTGATAAAACTACCCACACTAAAACGGGAAGAAAACGTAGGGAAGACCTTAAAATGTTAAATACACCAAGGTGTGACCCTTAAAGGAAGAGAGTGTACAAGTACAGCAGATCAAAAACTTTTGTTGAAACAAACTACGTGGAGGTTGGCAGCTTGTCTAACTTCCAATGTCTGAACCCAAGTAATCTTAAGCAGGCTCAGGTTCCAGAAGCTGTTGCCCAATGCATATGAAGCAAGAATAACATGGACACCGATAGAAGCATCTAATAGAGGGACACTAATCCAGTATATAGATGGTTCGATGATGAATCATTACGAGTTATCAAAAGCAAGCAAGGAAACCATTGACAAATGAAAACACAGAAAAATTACCCGAGCTCCTTCTTCCCCTTTTCGGACCTCATGTCATAACGAGCATGAAATGGAACTCCATTCTGCTGTTGAAAAGAGAAACTCCACGTCAAAACACATAGCTCAGATTTATCAAGCAGTTTAGGTGAGACAGAAAACTCATACAAGTACAAAAGCTTACAAATAACCACAGAGGGGACCAGACAAAACATTTTTTTTTTTGATCGGATCCACACAAAAGAAACTTTCATATCTCAAAGTGGCAAATGAAAATCGAAAGCATTGTAATAACAAGCTTCACGCCAGTAGTTATTCACATAAATACATTTATTCATGATTATTTCCCAGGATCAATGATGGAGAACACAGTGCAACAAGCACCCAGCAGGTTCAGACAAAAGTAATTAGCATAAATAGAATTTATCTCAATGTTGCCCATATATCAGTCATAATTTTCAGAGACCACTAAGTAGAACAGCAATCTAGGACTCAGTCTGAACTATGCGGAGATGAACAAAAGGACTAAGTACATCTGTAACAAGAAGATCTGATTATGGACATGTGCCGTGTCGTGTTACAAATTTAGACTAGCATATAGAGAATACAACCTGATAAGCACCCCGTGCAGGTGGAGGCAAGGCAATATAGGAGGTTGAGCCTTTCTGATGCAAACAGGTGCCAATGGCTCTTTGGTGATGATGTTTAACGAGACCTGAACCACCTCCACATCCTTGTGAGCAATTTGTGAAGGTTGAGAGAAGGGGTAGTAGTGGGTCCAGACTGCAGAAGCTGACCAGGTGTTATCAATGAAGGTATTGGTGTTAGTGTTGGCATCTGTAGAGGAGCTTCTGGATTGCCGGCATTGGATGGCCCCAAAATGGAGGCAGTGGATTGAGAAGTACTTTGATACTGCAAGGTTGGACCAGCAAATACATTGGGCTTGTTAGATATAGGGGGAATTACGTTGCTAATGTCCGGACCAGTAGTCATCAGAGGAGGGAGCGATGCCAAATTAGCACTCAGACTGACTGCAGGAAAGGCAGAGACCGGTGCCTTATTGAGTATGAAAACTTGGTAGGAATCAGAAGATGCTGTAGCTGATGAAACAGTTGAGAGAGTTGATGGCACAGTAGCAGATGAGGAAATGGAAGACATGTTTAGTGAACTGCGCTGACAGGAAGCAAAGGAGATGGGACCTCTGGCATGTGTGGACCTGGCAAGTTAGAAGCTCCAGCAGGGAAAGAAGTATTAAAGCCAGGATACTGCATTGGCTGCTGCAGAGGAGGCGGCATAGACAACCCTGGTGGGGGCCGAAGTAGAGTCTGCTGACTAATATGCGGAAGCCCATTGGGAGGATAATATCCTTGCCAATACATAGGCATAATCCCACTATTATTTGCACCTGGGGCTGGGGGAGCTCCCATGACCCTAGATTCCCTCCAGTGGTTGATATAAAGGAAGGCCTCCTTGAAAGTTTGGGGCAGGTAGTGCCATCTGTGCCGTGTTGGAGCCAATATCGCTTAAGGATCCACTAACAGTGGGAGGCAAACTTGTAGATGTTGAAACCGGACGAGGGTAGTGAGACTGCCAAAATGTTGAAACACAGCAATGAGATTCCATTCACTTAAATTTAGAGTAAAAATGTCATCAAACCAAGTACCTGTATGATTGCTGGGTCATTATTGATAGGTGGTGCAGGGGCAGGCTGAACAGGTGGAGAAGATTTAACCTGCAAATCCTGCAAAAGGAGAAGCATGCAGAAACTTAGCTGATGAGAGAACACGAGAAACGAAAAACTTATCTACATTACCAGTACACACCACTTCTGAAGGAAAGGCCCAATGAAGAACAAAATGAACAGGTTACACTACTACATGAAAAGGATTCTGTAAAAATGTCAATCATTGTAAACAGCGAGATGGCATCATAATCTAATGTCCATTCTAGAGTCAATTGAAAGAAAAAAGGGAGTATGAAACTCCCTTTCAGTTGGTGGATGAAGATGGCTGATGTAGATGAAGAGAACAACTGTTGGATGACCCGAGTTGCAAACCTTTTCGGGATTCTATTTTGAAATTTGCTTGAAGTATTGAAACACTCATCCTAATTCATCATTGCAAACATACGTTCATGCATGTACAACATACCTTGATGTCACTTCCTCGGAACAATATGTACTCATAAACTTTGTCACTTGGTGGGACTTGTGGTCCATCTTTTTTCCGTCCTTCTGTTCCAAATGACCGTACTGCCAAGAAGGAAAGGGACAGCCCAACATCAATAAATAATTGTCCATGCAAATTTGACAAACAGTATTTATCAGAACAAACACCAGTAATTACAACTACGTGATAGACGCGACTGGTATGCATCGTGCTGTTGGGCAAAGTATTTACATGGATGAACACATAATATAGATATCCCAATATTTAAATCCTCAATATCAGAGTGTCGACCACCTTCAGTAAATTCCGCTATTGAAAACAAACATATGTGTACAAAAAGAAAATATCATGCATCGTCTACTGCATCCATCAGGAACGAAACAAATATAGCTACTCATAGGACACATCTCAATAGCACAACTCCATGCAATTATGTAAGAAGTGTGCAGTGCATCATCAACTCAAGCTACTGCTGTGATTTGGGTGAGAATATAACCCCGTCTCAAATGCATCAGGCCACATCGAACAAGATATACCAAAATCCAAATGGACATTGCACTGTGCTATCAGGTTCTTTTGATATTGGAAAACGTTCATAGTCCAAAATGCTGACTTGAAAGCATCCATGGAAAGACAGCACAATAATGCAGACGTCATTTTCACAGTTGTTCACTTAGTGAATTCTTTTCTTCATTCTAATGCATCGGTCACTTAGCAATGATTCCTAAACCAGAATATAATAGCACGTGAATCATCAACTGATAAAAATGCGCAAACGGTAAAATATCAGCAGCAAACATCCTGATGAACAAAAATCACAATACCGTGACGATGAGAAAAAAGCTCCCACGTCTCATTATCAAAATCAACTTCGACCAAAACAGACTCAGCAAAAGCAAGAACGACACGAAACCCAGATCGCCCACCCAGATTAACCCAAAATCATACGCGAAACCCCTCACATCCCTCCAAGCGAGAGAGAACGCTGGGGAATCGGGAAAAAAGGAAAAAGAAAACGCCGAATACCATTTCTGAGCCCAATACTGGACTCTCGGTGTTAATGTTGTAGAGAACGCCCTCGTATCTGATCTCGCTCTTCGACGTCAAGCTAATCAAGCTCCCTATGTACGAATCCGCCGTCGAATTCGATCTCGACGAAGAGCTCTCGGTCGTCATGCCGTCTCACTGTCCAATTGGACTGCACAAATCGGAGAGGGACGCGGGTGAAGTCCTCGATTCCTCGCTCGCTCAAAAGTCAAAGACAGAATAAGAATACCAAGAGTCTGAAGTCGATTAGGGTTTAGAATTGGGGAATTTGAGTCTCGCGCTCGCTCGTTGTGCTGCGCTCGTCATTTATCTGCGTAAGTCTTATATAGGGCTCTTCAAAAATTGGAGCTTTATTATTTTGCCGTTTCTCCAGATTTTCTTCCAAAATTTCATTTCAAGATCCATTTGACCAATCCGGGTCTCTACGTCATTAGGGACTTTCTGGTCTTTCCACCCCTATGAAGTGAATTTGGAGGTCCGAAGGAAAAGATACGAAAAACAAAAAAAGCGGAGTTGTCGATTTGTGCCTCCTTCGATGTTAATGGAATTCTCGAATGAGGAAAATGACGGCTGGGCTTTTAGATCCGCATGAAAAATTGGATGCAAAATCACACTTTGGAGGAAAGGAAATGGAAAAAACCATGACTGATAAAATTTCTCTTCTGAAATTTGTTCGAGCTTTTTTGAATGATTTCGATGTAGCAAAATACTCGGGTACCTCTATTTTCATGCTTCCTCCGCTATTCGCATATTGGACTTGCTCCACCGCATGCGGAGGAACTGCATCTCCATCGATCTGTAAGTGAATTGCTGCATTCGGGTTGACACGGTGGCTCGACCGACGACGCTTCTGTACTCATCCTTTGTCTGCATCTTCATACCGCGATGTACCGTCGTCAACTCAAGCAGTCGTGCCTACGAGCAAGAAGACAACTGCTTCCTACACGCCACCAGATGCCGCTATTTAACCCATCAGTTTCCCCGATACGGTAGAATACTATCCGAAAATGGCCTCCTACAACTATAATCGAGTTTTTTCCTTTTTCCGGTGACAACCATTATTTGTTAATCTCTATTTGTGCGAAAAGTACTAGTTATTTTTTTAATAATATAGTGTCCTCGCCATTATAGTATCGCCACAATTGTTATTAGATTACGATCACGCACAACTAGGGTGTTCGAAGTAAATTTTTCTATACTTTCTACTTTTTTTAGTGGAATAAGATTACACTTTTACGTAAGCAAAATATCCTAAATTTTAGTAGTATTTACAATCATGTAAACCCTCGTAAACTTTTCAAAATTGATATATTATTATTTCTGCAAAAAATTAGAATAATAAATTTATATTGAAAAATGGAAAAAAAACTGCCCCTATTTTAATGAGTTGCAATAAAAACAGACTATCAAATATAATGGCAACAAAAACTATATGGGAAATATTCCAATGCTTATCCCAAACCTCCACCTAAACTTTCTTCAGTAAATATTATTGGATTTATTTCCATTTTGGGGCCCACCTAACCTTCTTAATAACATCATTGGATATCTTTCAAATAAATGTTGGATTTCTTGCCTTTTTTTTTTGGTGGAGATTTCTTGCCATTTGAGTGTTTTTATTGTAGGGATAAAAGTGCAATTAAAGTCCAAAAAAAGTGTAATTGAATTATAAAACTTTCAAACAGTGGAATCAAATCATAAAACTTGTCAAATTTGTATAATAAAGATTTTCTATTGCTTGTATTTTTTTTTTTAAGTTTTAGGATTCGATTGCACTTTCGTAACAATTTTTAGGACTTGATCGCACTTTTTATAAGTTTTAGAACCGCATTGCACTTTCACAATATATTTGGGACTTTTAATGGACCAATTCTTGTGTTGCAATAAGAAACTTATTTAGCTGCCGTTACTTTCTGATTTATTAACTGTCGATTAACTTATTGAATATACCTTTCTCGAGGTGGCACGCTTTGGTCAAGATGGGAGTGCTTCGCAATCTCAGCAATCTCAACACGTCTTGCTTGCAGTGGCAAGTAATTAATTTCGAGGTTGATTTTTAGATATAATTTTCATATAACTTGTAAGTAATTCAATGTGATCCTTTATATCATGACATAGAGAATTTTACTTACATTATTTGGCACTCTTGAGGATGCCAAGTGAATGTTGGGAAAAAAAATCTTGTTTGTATTTTTTTTGATAAATCAAAACAATAATTATCACAATTATTTTCTAACAATTGGGATAATGCACAGGCAATTCTTGATAATTCGTGTAGCATGTGTACTTAAAAGATACGGCATTCGTATGGTACTACTGGAGAAATTGAGCAAGAATTAGAAACTTTGCACGCTTTACATGTCGTCTCAAGTGCAAATAATCTTGTATTTACTTCCTTCACTCCGATTTGAGCTCAAGTTTAACCCGGGATGCGTTTGTTTTTGCGAGGGATAAATAATTTTAAAAAATATTTTGAAAATAAAATATATTTTTTATCGCCCATTGAAATGAATAAAAATATTTTCATCACCCCCGAAAATATTTAGAAAAAATTTGATCGATAATGAAAACAATTGTTATTGGCCAATTCTTTCGAATGATATAGGCAATTATTTTTTAGAAAATATGTTTAAATTATTTATTTTCATGAAAAATTCGTGGATTCCATATGTCCTCGCATGAAAGGGGAAGTTCCACTTAAAAAACAAAATGATTTTCCGTGGTATATTATATCTTTACACTTTATGAAAAAAAGCTGCGTGGGCTTATTGATGAGAAAGCATCATTATACTTTAATAAAGTTCGGCCGAGGTGATCGAACGATTTAAACATAATGCTAGTTATAGTTAGTCTGCAAAATTGTCGATATAAAGAAAATGGATAGTCCCAGCTAGAGATGCCAAATGAGTGGATTGGATCGAATATGATCCGATCTATATTAACTCGTTTTGACCTAATTTCATGTAGTACAAAGCTCATGACCCATACCCGACACAACCCGACTCGTATTATTAAAATACTTATATGTTTAATCAAATCATGAAATATTTGTTTCATAAAATTCAAAAATGCAAAAACTATTTTACTGATAGCCGTCGCCCACGGCCCACCATGGCCCATAGCCGCCACCATGGCTCGTCTGCCGATTGGCTGCCGCCGCCTACCAGCACAGTGGCCTGCCTGTCGCAGCCACCCACTATTGGCAAACGCATTAGAACTCGTACACTCTCCTATTGAGAATGCCGCAGCTAGGGGTGTTAATGGGACGAATTGGGTTGGGTCTCACATAGGCCTGACCTGCCCTGAAAATAAACAGTACCAAACTTGACCCGGCCTGACCCGATACTCAAATCATATAAGCTCAAGATATTCGGGTCGGCGGCCCGTTTATTTATTATTTGATTTATTTGTTGTTTTTTAAATCAAACTCCAAAAAGTTTCTCCAGAAATAAAAATCAAAGCTTGGCCGTCCTTTTTCCTTTTGAGTTTTATTGCTATAAACCTGAGATGTGAGCACTCTTCGAATCTGTGGAACTCCGGGGGTGGTACTGTTTCAAAAGCAATGCTCTTCCACGATGTTCTTCACCAGCTCCACGCTCCCTCTCCACCCGCTCTTCTTCAATTCCTCGCTGTACCCAATTCTCATCTCCATCAGGTGATCCTTCTCCGCCATGAACACCAATACCTTCTCGCACCCTAGCCTCGCCAGGTCCTCCTTCGCCGGCTTCAGCCTCGGATCCAACAGCCCGCCGTGGTGGGCACACGAACAGCCACATCTGGTCGTCCTCCGTCCCCCCGAAGTACGGGTGCACTAATATGACCCCCACCACCTTCATGCCCTGCGGCAACTCGATCGACCCAACCCGGGCGGCCAGCGTGTGCGATATGTTGCCCCCGGCGCTGTCCTGGCCGATGAAGACCCGCCCGAAGTCGGCGTGCTCGTTCAGCCACGGCTCCGCCCCGTTCCCCCCCGGCGTGTCTTGCTACCCACTAGAGCGCGGCCCAGGAGTCCTCATAGCAGGCCGGTAAGGGCAAGATGGGAAGAGCCCGTACTTGACAGAGACGGCGATCATGCCGGCCTCAGCTGCGATCGTGCTGACGAAGTTGTGGTATTGACGGGAGAAGGCGGATTGCATGCAGAACCCACCGCCGTGGATGTAGAAGAATTGTTTCGAAATGGTACCTGGGGTGGTATTGTTCGAAGAGGATGGGCTGGTACTGTTTCGAAACAGTACCAAGGCCAGGCCCGAAAATTTAGGGAATTTTCGGGCCGGGCCGGGTCTGGCCGGCGCGGGCCTTTTTGAGAGCCCTGGTCGCAGAAATACAAGCCAAGGTTCTCGTTGAAGCAGGTTATGCAGCACCTGTAGTCTAAACTAATGCTATTCTCGTCCGATATGATGGTTAAACGCCTGCTAATTATGCAAGTGTGGCCTTTTTTTTTTTCCCCCAAATGTCAAGCAAAAGCTAAGCCCGGGCTCATTAAATGTGATCTCCAACAAATTGCAAAAGTAATGCTCACGAGCGAATTCCAGTCACAGAAGTCTTAAAATATTGCGGACTTCAGGGGACATAATCAGAGGCGAGATTTGTCCTCGTCCGTCCACGAGCGGCCTCTCTTTCGAAGCAGGTTTCCCTGAGAAGTCTACACCAAAGCTATCAAGACTTTCGATTTCTGCCGTCGAACTGTATAATCAACTCGAACGATCCCAGGATCACGAGGAAAATGGAGACCGCTCTCCACATCGCAGCCGGCGGGGGACGTGGGGAGTTCGTCGTGGGGCTGGTGAAAGATGATGACGCCTCATGACTTGGAAATTGCAGAACGAGGTTGGGAACACCTGCCTGCCCTCCCTTGCCCATGACGCCTGACGACTTGAAAATGCGGAACGAGATTGGGAACATCGCCTGCCCCAGCCGCCCGCTGCTACTGTCCAGTGTCCATGATGCCTGACGACTTGGAAATGCGGAACGAGGTTGGGAACACTAACCGCCCGCCCTCCTGTCGCCACGGCGACAATGCCGCGGGAGGGGGGAGGGTTTGGACGGTGGTTCGTAAGTGAGTAAAAGTGAACTTGCGAAGCTATAGGTCCGAGTCGAAAATGTGTCAAATGGGTCAAAATCTATACTTGAATATGCTCTGTAAGCCTAAACCTGTGGGATGAAAAATTGGAGGCCCCTTTTTTTTTCCCCGTTAATATTAATAAAAGGAGGAAAAAAGACTAAAACGCCCTTTTACATATTTGAGATGATTTTGGCCTCTGTAGGTATATTGTTTTTCCCTGTTTGCGTCTCTGCGTCCTTACGACGGAGATAGTCGCGCACCTCTCACTCCGCGAATCGAGAAAAAGCACCGACCGCGAATTCACCACCTCCAGTCCATTTCCCATCCTCCGTCTCCGTCTCCATCGCCTCGCTCTCATTCTCTCTCTTGGTTCTTTCCCGTTGCGGAGTGCGCAAGTTGGACTAGAGCTTTCTCCCTCCCTACCCTTTAGGGTTTTCAATAACTCCTCTTTCTGTGTTTTTCCGCGCTTTCTCTTTGATGGGTCGTTGAGGTTTGTGGGGGTTTCGACCCTTTCTTCCACCAGGATGTTTACTCCCCAGAGGAAGGCATACCCGGCGCTCTCGATGACTCCCCGGACCGAGGCCGCGAGGAGCGGTGGCAAGGAAAAGCGGTGGCTTTCCTTGACGAGCCGCCGCCGCCTCCGCCAGTGGCCTCGCTGGACGGGAATTTAACGGGGAATGTTGCGTTGGAGGATATGGAGGACTGGAGGCGGTTTAGAGAGGCGGGCTTGTTGGAGAGGAGGAGATGGACAGGAAAGACCGCCAGGCGCTGGCTGAGAAGGCCACCAAGCTCGAAACCGAGGTAATTTCGATCGATATGTTGATGGTGGCTTATTTTTAAATACTTCTAAGGCTCGGCGAAGTTAATTTAGCTTAGCCGAATGGGTTCTTGGATATCAGTCGCGCTAGAATTGTTAGCTCTTGTTGCATTTGACCGAACCTTGTGTGGATAGTTGCGTTCGGTTCGCTAGAGAGAGAGAGAGAGAGAGAGAGAGAGAGAGAGAGAGGGAGAGAGGAGAGAGAGAGAGAGAGAGTAGCGTTTAAGGCATATGAGAGTAGCGTTTTTAAGGCATATGTTTTATGTTTGGTTATTGATGGGTCTCCTGCTTGTGCCTTCGAGTGTATAAAAGCTGTTCTGGGTTGGTAGTTGCTTCTTGCAATGGTATTATAATGTTTTATGCACTTACTTGTTGGATGGAAATTTTGTCTGTGTGTAATTACCTACCGGAGTAAACAGAGCATGAGATGCATTTTGGGATAGGTGGGCTCATTGCTTCTCTAACATCTGATCCATTACAAATCAAACTGATTAGCTGGATGGAGATTATGCCATGCATAAATAACCATCCCGAGTAAACAGAGCATGAGCTGCAGTTTAGGATAGGTGGGCTCGTTACTTCTGCAACACTAGATTCATCGACGAATGAAACCTTCCTGGATGAGATGTTATGCTTCTCTGCATGCAGTGAGACTTTCAGATGTCAATAAATGTTGTGAGATGCGAGATCCACTGGATCACCTCTTTATTTGCTACACTTTGATGAGCATGTTGTCCTATCGAGTGCATGGCATGGGACATGAAATAACATGGATGCCATAAAGTGTGCAGTTTGTCCTGAGATGACTTGTTAACACACTATTAGTCTGTAGATGGACTTGGCAGTTTAGCTCTTATGAGACTTATTAAGCTACTTCAGGAACTTTACCCTCCAATCCTCTTATGTAGATTACCATTTCCCCAAGCAGGGTTAGTAGGAATCCCAAAAGTATTTTAGGAGAGTTATGGGTTCTTTGGAATTTTTTGAAGTGCTTGCCAAGACGAACATCTCAAATACGGCTCAAATCGCAACTGACATTTGGCTCGATCCTGCCGAGATGAAAATGCATGTTGCTTAATATTTCTCATTTGATGGTTTACCATGATATGATTATGCATTAATGGTTGGAAGAACTGGTCACTATTTGGATGATGGAGTTGTTGTTTTTGGTGTTGTTCACAGTGGATGTGTACTTTTGCCAACGTTTCGATCTGTAATGGCCACAAAAACTCATGTTATTTGTATATTTAGTTTTGAAATAGGTTAAGCATTTGGCATTTAGGAATTGATTTCCCTGAAATTCTTACGTACTGAGATCCAGCACTTGTTAACCTAAATAGAAATCTTTTGGCAGCTATTTGATTATCAGTATAATATGGGGCTGCTTCTGATCGAGAAAAAGGAGTGGAATCTGAAGTTTGAAGAGTTAGGTCAAGCGTTATCAGAAGCACAACAGCTCCTCAAACGAGAACAATCAGCACATCTGATTGCAATGTCCGAAGCTGAGAAGAAAGAAGAAAATCTGCGGAAAGCCTTGGCTTTTGAAAGGCAGTGCATAACAGATGTATGCTTCTTCTTGCTGATAGTCTTGCAATTTGCATTCTCTCTTATCTGAATGCTCTAGATTTTGTATTGCATTTTAACTGCCCTATATTTTGGAAATACAGTCAACTAATGACAACCGTCACTGAATTCGTTTTGCCATAATTTCTTCTATGTTATAATTCTGGAGACATAAGATCGGAGGAAAGCCTTTGCTTTTGAAAGGCAACGTTGTGGCAGATGTATGCTACTTCTTGCTGATAGTCTTGGCAATTTGAAAACTTTCTGTTATTTGAATGCTGTAGATTTTGCATTGTATTATTTTAACTGTTCTATTTTCAAAATACAATCAACTAGTGACAAACTGTTTGCTGAATTTGCTTTGACAAAACTTCGTTCATGGGCACTAGCGATTGCTAAACAAAGTGTTAAAAAAGAAAACAAGCGCAATTCCAAGATGATTCTTCCATGATCTGACTTAACCATGGAGAACTTTTGCTGGAGCACTAGTTTGCTTCTGATTGCCAAATTATTTGTTGCTGGAAGACGTGAATCTTGGTATCTCTCTGTGCTGTTCGATTGTAAATATCTCGCCTAAGAGTGTTAGCTCTATAGTAGTTGTCATGGCAAATGAATAAAAAGTCATGGTGTTTTCAATCTTAGGTTAATGGATTTACCAAGTTAATTAAATGAAATAACAACCTAGTTCAGCTCTCCCAAGCTCTACCAATTCGCAACTTAGGTTCAATATTTAGATAACAGAAGATTTTATTAGGAGTCGCCACTAATATTTAAGGTCAGGTTGATTAGATCAACCTAAATAAACTAGCGGGAGGACTTATTTTCCTTCGAACCAGAGATTTATGAGCCGGGGACTTGATTACGACTAGATTAATCTAACGCCCTTTCGGTAACTAATTTATATTCATGAAAAGAATTTGATCAGGCAAGTTTGATTAAATTTTAACCTAAGTCATTAACAAAGGTTATGAGATGGGAGCACGAACAATTGGAATTAAACACTCAGCCTCAAGACAATTAGAAGGAGCATGCGCCAAACAATCTTCTTTATCTTTTTATTTTCGCTTTTTAATGAAAAATGAACTAATGCAATGCATGAAATTATTCTAAATGCAATGACATAAATAAATGCAATCTATCCCAAGAATGCATATGAATTTAATAAAAAACGAAAAAAAATTTTTTGTACATGCAATTAAAATTAAATCCTAACATGCAATCTGCAAGATGAATTAATTAACCTAAACATGTAACTCTAAATGGCATGGAAAATGACATGGAAAATGCATGATGACATGGCGCAGACGATTTTTATTTTTATTTTTTCGGATTTAATTATAGCCTTAAAATAAACTATGCCTAAACATGCATATTCTAACCTAGAATGAAATCTAATTTAATTTATTCCAAAAAATCAATTGAACATGCAATCCTATCTATATGATTTTATCCTAGATGCAATTTAATTTAAACACGTCGATTCTAATATATATGCAACAATTATCTGTATGCAATATTTTTAGAGATTTTCAACATGCATTCAGATATTGCAAAAATATAGCAATCCGATCAGTTCAATTCGAATTCAAATATGGAAAGTCAACCAATCAGATATGCAAAGATAACGATCCAATTAGATAAGCTCAAATATAGAAAGTAAATCAACTTGAATATTTCGCAATTTCTTTCGAATTAAGTTTCGATCTAAAGCCCGATAGATCGACCCTAAAAATTCGAAATACCACTATGGAAATAATTCTATCTAAAGCCTGATAGATAGACTTATTTCCATGTATGCGGTTGCGGATTAGGAAATTTCCTAATCAATCACATTTTTGAAATATTTTGGATATTTTGAGTATCTTCAAGAAATTTCCAGATTATCACGAGATTACACAAAATTCCCCAAAATTCATAAATATTCAAAGAATATGTATGATATCTTCTCAAGATATGATTCGAATATTTCAGCTAAATCAATCCTCAATATCTTAGAGATATGCTTGAGATTCGGTTGTTCAACAATTAAATCACAAGATATACTCAAGTTCGGATAGAGAACAATATCCAAGACAAGATATGCAGAAATTTTCCAAAAAAAATAACTCTAGATTCAAAGATATGCATAATATCCACACAAAAATTCAGATTTCAAGTCTGGTAATTATCACATGAGATATCTTATCGAAAAAAAAATGGCTTGTCCTCATCTATCAAAAGATTCAAAACATTCAAATTAATGAAACGATTTTCAGAATTTTTTTTAGGACAAGAAAATTACCTAATCCGAGCTTGAATCAAAAACTTGATGAACAAGTGGAGCTAGTGAGCCAATCGACGATAACTTGTGCACGCCTTTGGATTGACTTGGTGGGGGGCACGTGCACATGAGACTCCTCGACAGAACAGAGGGTACCATCGAGCCTTAGACCGAGCGACGTTGGAGGAACCCAGTTCGCAAATGCCTAAACTCAGGGACAAGTTGATTTATCTTGGCTGAACAAGGATGACTGGTTGTATTGTTCTCAATCACAGCAGTACTTTAGGCCACCGAACAGCAAAGAGATAATGGCATAAAAGGACAAAGAAAACCGATCCATGAAGTAGAACCTCTCTTGATTTCTGCCCTTTCGCACGAACAGAATTTTCTTTTTTCCCCTCACGAACGGTCGTGCATGACAATTGTGTGGCCTCTATTCCTCCTCTCTCTCTTACGATTTCTCTCAAGAAAGCCAATTGGTCCCCCCCCTCTTTGTGAATGTCCATAACATATGTATAATAGGCGTGAGATTAGGTTTTCTTGCTCATCTATCCTTCCTATTTTAATTCAAAAGATATATTCCGATATCTCCAATAATCTCCGATATTATAAATCAATTTGCTCATTTGTCCTTTAAGATTTGAAATATGATAATATCAGATTAATTGCCCCCCCAAACCAATATTTCGGAAAGAAATTAATCTTTTCTGTCGCCGGTGGTCGGATAAAATGCAATGCAGAAAATTAGATATGCTATGCATGAAGAATTATTTTTTTGCGAGAACTAATTCTCATTTTTATGCAAAATAATAAAAAAACAAAATCAAAATTTAGGTGTCAACAGCTGCCCCTCTTTGAGTGGAGGCTCGAGAGGTTTGCTCAAAGACCAAGTGAACCTAAATTTTGCCAATGCAACTGAAATGGATGATGATTTTTGTGGGAGTTTTTAATCCCATTTTCTATGCAAATGAAAAGACACATGATATGCAAAACTGTAAATAACATGTGTGAAGACTTCTATCTTCCAAGAAAATGGATTAGAGAAACCTGCACATGGATCGCACATGAAACATTGGTCTTACCAGACATCTCATAATGCTAACAATTCCCTTGGTTTCCAAGCTTCTTCTTGTGATGCATGGACTCAGGTACTGTGGCCTATCTTTTGCCTTTTGGGACCACAATCGTTTCAGCAGTCACCAGAGTCGATAGAATGCTTTCGAGATCACGAGAGCAGGTCGATCGTGAGTCCGGTAAAACTTTTCTTGGGACCACCATCGTTTTAATGGGTAGCCATGAGCTGGAGAATGTCTCGCGAGACCACCATCGTTTTAGCGGGTCTTCGTGAGTTAGTAAAATTTCTCTTGGGAAACCACCATCGTTTTAGAGGATAGCCAT
>JAGVVM010020444.1:0-11721 GCA_019149425.1 Psidium friedrichsthalianum
CCTAAATTTATATGACATGCAATTAAAATTAAATCAATCCTAACATGCAATCTGCAAGATGAATTAATTAACCTAAACATGTAACTCTAAATGGCATGGAAAATGACATGGAAAATGCATGATGACATGGCGAAGACGATTTTTATTTTTATTTTTTCGGATTTAATTATAGCCTTAAAATAAACTATGCCTAAACATGCATATTCTAACCTAGAATGAAATCTAATTTAATTTATTCCAAAAAATCAATTGAACATGCAATCCTATCTATATGATTTTATCCTAGAATGCAATTTAATTTAAACACGTCGATTCTAATATATATGCAACAATTATCTGTATGCAATATTTTTAGAGATTTTCAACATGCATTCAGATATTGCAAAAATATAGCAATCCGATCAGTTCAATTCGAATTCAAATATGGAAAGTCAACCAATCAGATATGCAAAGATAACGATCCAATTAGATAAGCTCAAATATAGAAAGTAAATCAACTTGAATATTTCGCAATTTCTTTCGAATTAAGTTTCGATCTAAAGCCCGATAGATCGACCCTAAAAATTCGAAATACCCACTATGGAAATAATTCTATCTAAAGCCTGATAGATAGACTTATTTCCATGTATGCGGTTGCGGATTAGGAAATTTCCTAATCAATCACATTTTTGAAATATTTTGGATATTTTGAGTATCTTCAAGAAATTTCCAGATTATCACGAGATTACACAAAATTCCCCAAAATTCATAAATATTCCAAAGAATTATGTATGATATCTTCTCAAGATATGATTCGAATATTTCAGCTAAAATCAATCCTCAATATCTTAGAGATATGCTTGAGATTCGGTTGTTCAACAATTAAATCACAAGATATACTCAAGTTCGGATAGAGAACAATATCCAAGACAAGATATGCAGAAATTTTCCAAAAAAAATAACTCTAGATTCAAAGATATGCATAATATCCACACAAAAATTCAGATTTCAAGTCTGGTAATTATCACATGAGATATCTTATTCGAAAAAATGGCTTGTCCTCATCTATCAAAAGATTCAAAACATTCAAATTAATGAAACGATTTTCAGAATATTTTTTTAGGACAAGAAAATTACCTAATTCCGAGCTTGAATCAAAAACTTGATGAACAAGTGAGCTAGTGAGCCAATCGACGATAACTTGTGCACGCCTTTGGATTGACTTGGTGGGGGGCACGTGCACATGAGACTCCTCGACAGAACAGAGGTACCATCGAGCCTTAGACCGAGCGACGTTGGAGGAACCCAGTTCGCAAATGCCTAAACTCAGGGACAAGTTGATTTATCTCGGCTGAACAAGGATGACTGGTTGTATTGTTCTCAATCACAGCAGTACTTTAGGCCACCGAACAGCAAAGAGATAATGGCATAAAAGGACAAAGAAAACCGATCCACTGAAGTAGAACCTCTCTTGATTTCTGCCCTTTCGCACGAACAGAATTTTCTTTTTTCCCCTCACGAACGGTCGTGCATGACAATTGTGTGGCCTCTATTCCTCCTCTCTCTCTTACGATTTCTCTCAAGAAAGCCAATTGGTCCCCCCCCCCCTTTGTGAATGTCCATAACATATGTATATATAGGCGTGAGATTAGGTTTTCTTGCTCATCTATCCTTCCTATTTTAATTCAAAAGATATATTCCGATATCTCCAATAATCTCCGATATTATCAAATCAATTTGCTCATTTGTCCTTTAAGATTTGAAATATGATAATATCCAGATTAATTGCCCCCCCAAACCAATATTTCGGAAAGAAATTAATCTTTTCTGTCGCCGGTGGTCGGATAAAATGCAATGCAGAAAATTAGATATGCTATGCATGAAGAATTATTTTTTTGCGAGAACTAATTCTCATTTTTATGCAAAATAATAAAAAAACAAAATCAAAATTTAGGTGTCAACACTCCTGAAAATGCTGAGAGCCCAAGGCAGATCCGCTTGCATTTCCCTAAAGGGATCTCTTAAAAACGTACGAAACGTTCTAACTTTTTTTCAATTACTTGCATTTCCGGCGCAACTCGTTTCTCAAAGTTAATGACCATGTACCACTTCCTTAAGATTCAAGCAAAGCCAAATAGAGAAGAAAGACTTGCATCTAGTCACAGGCCTATCGGATTTTCTCTCTCGCTATTTGGCTCCTCTCATTTGTGTCTGAAGCTTCAATCTACACAGCTGCAGCTGCCTTATCTGCGCCTGCATCGCGTCCACCTCTTGCTTCATCGTTCTCACTTCCTTCCGTGAACCCAACCGGCCGTGGTTCGAGCCGGAACTGGTCCTGAGGATCGCTTGTGTGGCCGTTCTTTGATAATCTGATCCAGAGCTAGTCACAAACCTCACCATGTTCACTTGCTCCATCAGGATGAATCTTGTCGCCGTGTTCAGGGGCAATTGGTCATTCCTAAACGCGTGCTCGCGCGCTTCTTTCGACAGTTTGTGGTAGTCCATTGCCCTGCAGATTCCCATTCTCTCCGCCTCTGTTGCGTTGGGATGCGCCTTGATGACTGTTAGAAAATATCTCGAATTTGAGCCCAAAGCGAAAATATATCTTGATCTTGAAATTAAAGATAAGATTTGTTGTGAATATCACGGAAATCTATCTTGATGAAAATAGTGTGATATATTCTATTTTATATATTTCAAATCAAGATCAAGAACAATATTTATATTGGAGTTGAACTTTCCACGTGAGATAAAGACAAAATAGGAAAGTCAATCTTGATATTTCATTGACTGAAATTCCCTATTTTATTTCTCCAATATGTGTGTGGCTTATTTGTCTATAAATAAGTCTGCCGTTGTTGAGAAGATGAAGATCAAGGAAGCGCCGTTTCGTCGAGTGCTTAGCAAGGTTTATCTTCGTGGAATTACATCAAGAATTCAAGTGTTGAAGCAGATTAAATCTTGTTGTAAGATTTGCGTATTAATTCCTTCGTGAGATTGAGAGATTATTTCGTGAAGAATTGTGAGGCTAAACACTGCGTGCGTTCTTGATTGTAATTGGGGCTGGGAAACACTAAGAGTGTTTGAGTGACTTGAGTGTGGTTTGTAATCTCCGTGTATCGCTTGATCTATAGTGGAATTCGTTGCTGCTCTCCCTGTGGACGTAGGTCTCTACGACCGAACCACGTAAATCTGGTGTCCGATTTATTTTCTTATTCTGTTTATTTTATTGTTCGATCGCTTGTTCCGCGCAACAATGACAAATTCAATACAAACATGTGAGATTAGAAATGGAAACACTTCCCTTTTAACAAGTATGAGCTCTCTGTGCAAGTCATGTCTTGAGCTTGTAGATTGCCAAGAATACTCGGCTCGCCGTAGAACTTCAGCGACATAATTTAGTATCTTGTGCAACTACATCGATCGAATTCTAGCAGCTAAAAAGCAGTAGAAACATACCGTACCTTGATGTACATGTCTATAGCCCTATAGATGTTGTCGTCGCAAAACCGAGTATCTTTCGGCAATGCCTCTGCAAGGGACCGGAAGTCCTTGACCGGGAGTCTCTCCTCCCTCGCCAGGAAGGCAAGGTACCCATCCACCAGTCTTCCTACAGCGAATAGTTTTGGCGGATGATTTGTCCAGACAACGGAAACATAGCATTGCACCACTCTAACGACGACTCCAACATCGTAAGTGGTATCGCCGTCTACCCGATTCTCGACCAAGAGATCGAGCACGCGGCATTTCTCCAACATGAAGGCTATTCTTCTCTCCAGCCTCTTTACCAGATCAGAGTCGGTCTCCATTAGTAGACCCACTCTGAGAAGGTTAAGCAGAAAATTGCAAGAGACAGAATTTTCCTCTAATGGAAGTACCCTCATCAAGCTCTCAAACACAACTCGTTGCAACTGGTAAGTTAGATTCTGAGCTGTCGGATTATCGAGCGACATCACTCTTGAAAGCCATTTTTTGGACCATGCGGCTATAGATTCGCCGATAAGGTCGGGTTTCATCCCTTTTCTTTTGCACGCATCTACCACTTCTATGAAATGATCTATCTGCAGCAGCGAGACCTCCTCAAACCACCATCGATCAATAGAACCTTCGACTTTCGCGTATGTCGACCTATTCCCTTGAATACCGAAGAGGGTCATGTCGCAAGTACTGAAGTTGAATGCTTTACGATTGGTGCAGGCTTTCCAAGCTATGGCCTCAGAGCACCGGCTCGAAACTTTCAACTCCTCGGCCCAAAGAGATATGTTCTTGCAACTTTTAAGCACATGGAATATGTCTTTCCAAGATGAGAACATCACAGAACTTAAGAATGCCTCGGTTTGGAGAATGAGGTTCGATTCATGATAATCATCGCTCATTTCCAAGAAATGCGCAGCACAATACAGAGGGGTGATGTTCGATGCTGTTAGATCGAGCTTCAGACCATAACAGAATCTCACTACCGACTCGAAAGTTTCCGCTCCGCCAGGAACATTGTCTAAGTTTATACGCATGGAACTCTCGCTTTCTGCTTTGCTTCTCCTTTCAAATACCAATCGATTTATATAGCCACTTCTTGAGACCATGGGAATCTGGACATCAGAAAGCAATGATAGTTCAAATCAAATGGCAATATGTAGACAGAATCGAGTATCTTCAATCCATGGTTGGCGATTGCATCTTCTGCTTCAAAGAAATCCTAAGGACAGGACAGCTTGAGTTCTAGGCGATACCACATTCTACATTTAGCCGTTCAATAAGACTCTAGAAACATGAAAGCTAAATTGATTACATGATGCAAAATAAGAACTGCATATCTAAGGAATATGTTACCATGACCATGTCTCGGGAAAATGCAGGTTCAACTAGTCCTACTCAGATCATCGTCGACATCAGAGTCGATGCATTCCTGAACTTTAAGTAACGTAAAACACACGACCATTCTGGCAACTGGGTTCACCTTGTGCAAGTGAAAGCTGAGATTTCCCAATTGTATGATGAGGTCACTAGCAACTCCTGTCTGCATAATCCTGCACCAATTAGTTATCAGTTGTTGCTGTCGCTGCATCAAACAAAATAGGGAAATCACGATGGAATTCGAGTGTTCATGTGCACATCAACCCTTGTAACAGAGAGAGAAGGGAGAAAAGAGAAGGAGCGCTACCACTTTGTGCCTCGCCGTTCTAGAGTCCCTGATGCAAAATCAGCAGCACAATTGCTCGTCACAGCAACCACGGATCCACAAGCGGGGAATTTCCTGTCAAGATTCGGGCTCCCCATGATTTGTTTTTCACACCGTCCGCTGAAATGGAGCATGTACCAATGAAGTTATCAGCTCGAGGACATAGTTTTATATCGGTTCCGCGGTCGGCCATGCCATATTATGAGCAGAGTTCTAGGAGCCTCCTCACTCCAGCACAGATGTAGGAGTCCAAACTTGTACTAGCTAGGCCATAAAGAGAGGTTGTTCCCTTTTGCTTTTGCTCTCCCTCTGTCACTGTTAGACGGTTGTGGGCAAACTGGGGCTGTGACATTCATTCTCATCCACTCTTGTAGAGGCTGGCACTGCGCTTTTCTGCCTCAAGATGTTAACCTCAATCCACGTTGGACGTGAGCCATCCTTCAGCAATATGAGAGAAACTTTCCCACAGTAGAGAGCTTTACAGGTGTATGGAGAGAATTGTGTGAAGAAGAATATTTGAATATTAAACCGCGTCTTCATCTGTTGCAACTGTTTAAGATATAGTGAATATGATCTCGTCGCTTCCATGCGGTAGCAAAGCACGTCCCCATCTTAATGCTTGAGAAGCCAATTGGTTTGGATAATGACATGGTTTGCTAAAACTTACACTAATTTACGCAGCTCCTCCTCTTTTTACGGAAAAACGGCACTAAAGTTTACTGGGGTTTATGAGCGATGTGCCTTTAAATTTTGGTCGCATTGGTTGAATAATTTTAAGTAATCGAAATTTGCAGAAGTAACAATTTCTGCTCCACGACAAAAGAGGTGGAAAAAATAGTACTCAGGGCTTCAGTTTGGTGCTTGAATTATGGACGTTGTAACATTTTGGTTGTGAGTCTTAAAACCTGTCGACTTCGTATGATTATGCCACGACTCAATTGGAGCAAAAGGCACGAGTTTTGAGACTCAATTACCCAAAATGAAAGTTCTTGGACTTAATCAGGGCTAAGTGTACTAGAAGTTCTAAAACATGTTGCGAAAGTGTAATCGATTCCTAAAACTTTCAAAAAGTACAATTAAATCTCAAAACTTATTACGAAAGTGTAATTGAAATTAAGTCCTAAAACTTATCACGAAAATGCAATTGAGTCTTAAAATTTTCAAAAAATGGAATCAACAAAAAGACTTGATTGAAACAATCTGACAAGTTTTAGGACTTGTTTGTATTTTCTGAAAGTTTTAGAACATAATTACACTTTTATAACAAGTTTTTGGAATTTATGTAACCACCCAGAAGCTATATCCTATTATTCTACCTCTATTTAATTTATTTATTATTTTCTGTCAATCTTTATTTTTTATTTGCGGAAATGTTAGTAGCTATCCTAATTTAACAGACATAGCATAGCAATTTTCAAGATATTTATAAATATACTTAGTTTTATACATATGCATCAAGTATATTTTACAACATAAACTAACCTCCATTATTATGTACAATCAAAATTTGGAAAGTTATCCTTGACTACGGTTGCTTTGCCCCGATGTAGTGGTGTAAATGTCATGTATTTCACACATTAAGTATGCACGTGCAATGATTCCTTCATGTTATTCATGTGGCTCGTATTGCTTGTGGGGTTGTGAGCTCATGAGCTCATTCTCATAATCGCGTAATCTGATAGTCATTATCTAGAAATGCTTTCTTATTGGTCCAATGTCATTTGGGAAAAGACAGCGTCTCATTCACATAGTCAACTTCATAGGAAACGACGACTCGTACTCATTCTTGCAATAAGGTCAACTCTGGCCCCTTATCGACGGTCTTGTAATTTTCCATATAAAAGACATCTCTAGCTTTTGTTGCTCCTTGGGTGATAATGAGCAAGCAATGATTTAATATTTTAATATGCATACACATTCTTTCGCGTATACATGTCCATTTATCATTTTTCTTATCATGAGAACATGCAGGATGCATGAGGGACGGTGAGGGACTACTCTTCATTTTGATACCCGAGCCCTTTTCAATGCTCAATCATATGATTTGCGGTGCAATAATACACACATCCACACATATAATGCAACACAGTATCAAGCATAACAAACATTACCGCCCGAGAACTAATAATCCCATTTACCTATTACTCGAGTATAAGAATTCTATCTTACGACAAGCAAGAAATATAAGGCAAGAAAACGGCATCGTGTGGTGTAAGTGAGGCGGCGGCGGCGGCAATTTGAGAGGACGATGAGAGAGAGAGAGAGAGAGAGTGGATGTTGAAAATGAGAAAACCAATGCCTTATTTATAGTAGTTTCCTAGCTTCCTTCACAAGATTTCTTTAACTTCTCTCACAAGTTACTTCACATGTAAACGCATTTATATCATCTTGACTTTGTCAATCTTATTAGTATGAACTCATTTATATTTTCTTAACCTTGTTAATCTTATAGTGTGAACTCATTTATAGTTTCTTGACTTTGTTATTAAAAGTGACATTGATCTTATCCTATCATTAAATGCTTGAAAAGCGACATTGATATTATCTTAATATTAATTACTTAAAAGCGAAATTGATTTTATCATATCATCAAATGCTTGAAAATGACATTATTCTTATTATTTCATTAATTACATGAAAACGACATCATCCTTATCTGTTATTAAATTAACTTGTAGCTGACTTATCTATTAATTCAAAAATATTACTGTATCATGTTTTCTAATACAAAATTTTCGAAAAACTTTTTAATAATCCGGGTAATAGCTTCATCTAGAAGTTTTTATGTGTCTTAAAGAACAAGTCAAAAGAAATTTTTTAATTTTCTAATTATTTCTAATGTATGAATTTTCGAGATATCACAATTTAATTGTATTTTTTAAAAATTTTAAGAATTAACTACACTTTCGCTATAAGTTTCAGCACTTCCAATGCACTTATCCCACTTACTTATCCCCAACTTTTTAGAAGCGCTAAAAATCAATTCTTGTTTTAGGTTCATGTAAATTTGTGGTTTAATTTATTTGTGTGCTTTCGAATATGTTCAATATTTGTCCAGCCTGCTCGTTTGGTACCCAATCATATGATGTACGACCCTAATTTCAATAGACTTAGACCGTATTTCATAAAGTGAAGCGTTTACGATTCAAAAACATTAGACGGGGAACTTTTTTGAATGGGAATGAGCATTTCTCACTCCTTCGACCAAAAAAAAACCAAACGGTCATCTCAATCTCCTCTTCATCTTTCGTCTTTCGTCTTCCTCGAAGCAGAAGAAAACACGCAGAACCCAAATGCAGGCGGCACTTCCCTTCCAGTCCCAATGCCGTCACTCCCAGCGCTCGTTCCTCTCACTTCACATCGTCAAGACGAAATCTTTCCTCCCCAGCAACAACCTTCCCATAATTGCTTCGGAAGGTTCGATTCTTACGCACAAACGCTTCTCAAATAGATCCATTTTCTCAAGAAAGAAGAAGAAGCAGCGGCGGCGGCGATCTGGGTCGCAGAAACTTACGAGATTCGCGCTCAAATTAATACCCATTATCGCCTCAAATCTCAATGCGTCGCCCGGCCCGTTGCGTTTGATAGCTGAAGAATTGGGCGGCGGAGATGGGAGCGGAGGAGGATTAGGGTTCTGGGGAGGCTCCGGGTGGGGATGGTTTGATGGCCGGAGGCGAGGAGGGATGCGAAAGTTAGGGTTTTGGGTGATCCTGGTGGTATGTGGATTGAGCTTGACGCTTGTTGGCGAAATGGAGAGCCTTGCAGTTTGCAGGATTTTGGGTTTGGGCTTCTTGGGGCTCGGCCTGATCGAGGGGTGGAGCAAGAAGAAGGGCGCGGCAGTGGTTAAAAATGGGATTTTGGGGATTTTCTTTCTTGTGTCGTTTTGGGGGCTGAGAAAGGAGGAGGTACGACAACGGAAGAGTTGGGTTCAAGGACTGTCGAAGTCATTGAGGAGACAAAGAAGAAGACCAGGAAAATTTTGGTAGCTTAGGGATACTGGTGAGAATTTCTTTGTACTCTTTCGAACTAGAACGGATATGATGCGTAAGACGCAGCGAATTCGGTCGCATTCGATGCGTTTTCCTTTGGGAAAATATTGGCTATAAGCTACAATGTGGTGGAATCGAATTTAAATCCTACTAATTCAACTTCATGAAAGTATTGATCTATGTGTTATCATCCATCTCTTCATCTATGGGGCTTGTGTCTTTGAGTTACGTTGGTAACTTGTATGTCATTACTAGAAATTGTTATGGCATGGCTATGCTAGGACAATGTTTATGGTATCTCAGATGTACCGTTCAGTTCAACATCGCAAGGCGCCGTCATGATTGGGTATAAAAATGTCGTAGTGCCTCATAACATTGATTTATGACGATGCGACGAGTTGTTGTAATCGAGTATCAAACTATCGTAAAAAAACGAAGTGGGGATACAGTACGCTAACATGCCTTAGAAATTCCTAATTATGTTAGCAGCACATGTAACTCTCTTCCCTTTTAACCAGATCACCCGGAAAACAAACCCAAGAGGGGCGAGAACCTTCCATTAATTTGAGTTTGGCCGTCAAGTCTTGGAAATGTTCAGTAGAAATGCTCATAAACTATCATATGTTGCTACCGCGCACGTAAGTGAGGAATCATAAAGACTATCCAGAATGATAAGTATCATTACTTGCAACCAGGAAAAAAGACTTTAAACGCGTCACGTAAACAATGATGTCACATGTTAATCAGACATTGTTTGCCGCAATCATGAATATGCATGGAAATTGAGGACACCTAAGTGTGACACGACGGTCCGCTATGTAACGTTATGTACATGAAAGGCTCTTGCAATTGGCATTCTTCCTGACATTCATCAAGTTAAGACAGGAGTAAAAACAATCTCAGCTCTCTAAACCATGCTTAGACTTAAACAACAGAACTGACTTCTGCAGTCAATAGAGAGGCAGTGAAGAACACTCGTACTCGAGAGACAGGAGGCAGAGAAGTCCTTCATGGGGAGACTCCCAACTCCTAGAAGACATTTTAAAAGTTCTCAAACTAGCACATGTCGTGATCCTCATTTGTCCTCATGCCATCGAGGAGACTCTGAAAGTCGAAGTACTTTTCTTTTCTATCCTTCTTTCTAAATCAATGAACCTACATATGCATCATCATTGACAGCTAAAACAGTGCGATGCTCTTGCCTGTGCTCTTACAGAAAGCTCTAGTAGTGCCTCTTCTTCACAATACCTTCTAAAATCCCATTAGTACCAAAAAAACCAGTTAGCTGTTGATGATTAACAGGACCTGGTAGCTGAAACGAGATCGAGAAGTGTCCAGGTGGGCATAAGTTTTGCGTCATCTTGAAAATTTGGGAATTCTTCACAATTGTCTTCTCACCAGTAGTTGTTACTCCTTTTATGAATATTTTTCCATCAGGCTCCACATCACATCTGAAATCCTCTGCATGAGCAAAAAATGATCAGCTTCAAAACTAAAAACTTCATGACACGAGCAAACGAAACCAGAAAATCCACTTTACAACAAGTCTCAGAACATCAAAGCATCCAGATTATACAAGTAATGTCTGAGTGCACAATTCACTAGTATATGGCCAACTTCAATTTGAAGAGATCTCACTACTGATCCTCATACTTTCAGTGACAGCAGAAAATATATGATCATGCTGCAACATAACTTTATTTGCTCCAATATACTAAATCAAGTTTAAGCATTTCAAATTTATGTATCTCTCCTAATAAAATAAACTAAAGTATAAGCTGTGAAGTGAAGTATTTAATAAGTAACAAGGTACCAATACATACTTTCATCCCTTGAGACTCCAGGAAGGGACACCCTAAACAGGTAAGAGTCCTCGCATTCTCCAATGTCTACTGCTCCAACTACTGGCCCCATCTTTCCCATAGCTGCACTGCCAACCAGTCCAACCCCAGATTTAGCTGCGGCAAGCAGTTTGTCCCACTGTTCTGTAGAATGAGACGGGAATACATGATGGAGGGCCCAACACTTTCCGCAGCTTCTGCCTCCATCTCCGGCTTTGAGGAGGCAACACTGCTTTGTGATATAGAGGGACCAAATATGGCACGCTATTGAGAGGTGCCACATCGAGGATTGGCAGCTGTGGGTCTATGTGCTGCTCGGTTCCATTATTTGTCCTTCCTCTTGATGACCTATGTGCCCAGACATGAGAAATTTCATTAATAGGATAATAGTGCCAGCCAACTTCTTGAATTTTCATACAATACTTCAGTTTCATATAAGAAGAATTCATACATATCACCAACAAATTTTTCAGATCAATATTAGCTCTGAAAGGGATTTACAAAACATAGGATAGACTTGATAAGAAGTTCAACAATACAGCAGAATCTCATGATAAATCAGTGCCTATGAAAG
Organism: Psidium friedrichsthalianum; assembly: GCA_019149425.1. Classification (NCBI taxonomy): domain Eukaryota; kingdom Viridiplantae; phylum Streptophyta; class Magnoliopsida; order Myrtales; family Myrtaceae; genus Psidium; species Psidium friedrichsthalianum. The sequence continues at coordinate 11,563 of JAGVVM010020444.1, forward strand.
TATTCTCCCTCCCCTCATTTTAACCCCACTAAAAAAATACCATGATACAAAGGGCCTGTCTGGTAAAACTGAAAATTAAGTGTTAACAATTCAAGTACTGAATTTTAACTGTTGACAATTTTAAGTGCTGAAAATAGAATTAAAAAAAGTTGTTCAACC